>PVJA010000933.1:118776-142277 GCA_004027025.1 Myocastor coypus
TTTTTTTTTTTTTTTTTTTTTTTTTTTTTTTTTTTTTTTTTTTTTTTTTTTTTTTTTTTTGTGGAACCAGGGATTGAGCTCAGGGCCTTGTACTTGCTAAGCGGGCACTTGTGCCATTGAGCTATCTCTCCAGCCTCTATAAAATTGATAAAACAATAATAAAAAACTTTCTCAGGAGGTACTGATGTGCTGACCCACTTTGAGGCCCACTACTCTGAAGTATGGCAGCAAATTGTATTTAGCATCACATAGTTCGTTATTCAGTAGTCCTGCCATTCTTTCCTGAAGCCACAATAATTATGCAGCTCTCCAAGCAAACACTGGAGGACTTGAACTTCTTTTACTGAGTGACTGGCACAGAGCAAATAGCACTCAGGTAGAGCTGACCGGATGTGAGGTCCAGGAGTAAAGGAAACTGAGAAAGATTCTGAGGTCTTTTGGGAAAAGTGTGGCTATACCGATCCAGGTCTCTGTCGGCTGAGTTCTCTCCTTATGCAGGCCTCAGGCTGCTTTCTGCCGCTCTGCGGTCTGCTGTCCCTCCTCAAGGATGTGGTTAGCCAGCAACGGTAGCATCTGGGTGCTGGCAGCTGTGGCTCCTTCTAAATTAACCCTTGGCTGCTGGATGACACTCTTCTGACAAAGCTTTGGTTTGCCCACCTTCCTCAGTTAAAATCCCATCTGTGGATTCTTAGGCCTAGTTTCCCAAAGGTTTCAGTGTGAAGTTGGACTGACTGTTTAACTGATCCTAATATCCTGCTTGCCAGTGAGCTAAGGTCCGAGTCAGGCAGACGACAGAGTTTTGGGTCCAGTTTTTGCTTTCTTTTTGGCTTCATCTGCCTGTTTCATTCCTTGTTCTCAGTCAGCAACACTTTTCAGAGGTCTCATTTCTCTTCTGTAACTCTCTGGTCCTTTTCTGACATCTTAGATTATATTGCTATTCTACATTAATAGGATGCTGTATTTATTTATTTGGAGCAGGGCATGGAGGGAGATGCAAGAAAGTAATCAGCCTTTGAAGTCAGACTGGTGGATCACCTGGATGTACCAATCCTTTGTCTCTCTGCCATATAACTTTGGCTTTTCTCCACTAAGAGAAGTGGCTTACAGTCTCCTACACTTTTTTTTATTAGCTTGAATTATTATTTTATTAAAACTTTGCAAGGTGGTTCTATCTTTGGATTTGCTTTTCTGGGAGACTGTCATTCCATGGTAGGAGAACCTGCTGCTCCCAGCAAAGCTGGGCATCTCTGAAGCAGAGTCATCTTCAGTCAAGCCCAAGGGAACCAAATGGCTTGGGGTGGCCCTGCAAATCCCTGGGACTGAGTGTAGGTGTAGTCCACTGACATTTGAGTCTCTTGGCGGCAGCATATTTGTGGCAATATGTAGGTTGAGTAGGGCTTAAATATGATTTCTAAAACTCACCAACTGTGTTTTGAGCTATCTTGATCCTTTGGGGTACCTTTCTCCAACTGAAAGGGAATCAATAACATCTAGCAAGGTGAAGAGAAATAGTTGTGTAGACTGTGGAGCATAGAGATTTCTTCTCCATAATGTACGGTGCATAGTAGGTGTGTTAAGTGCACGAATGGAGCCTTCAACAGTGGTGGTGATGTCGAGAGATGTACTGTGGGATTCAAGGATGAGTCTGCAACATTGTATCTGTGGGATGGGTCCTTAAAAGTTTGATAGGGATGTTAAGGTCTCTAAATTTCTGAGAAACTAGAAAGTTCTATCATGCTCAGAGTATATTATGAAGAAGGAATTCTGTGTTGTTTCTGAGGCATCTTTCATCTCTGTAATCTGATAGTTCACTGACTGTAGGATCCTGGTTCCTTGAGAGTATTTCTTTCTACACATCCTGTGTTGTGTGTCCTGCTTGTTGGTGTTCTGTGCATTGACTCTTTCTCTGCAATAAAGCATGGTGACTGAATACTTAATATGTGCCTGACAATCTCTATGTTATTCTTTCATTCAATTCTTACAACCCTATTAAAATAATTTCCATATAATAGATGAAGAAATTGGGACTTGGGGAGGTGACTCAGGTCACACAGCTAACAAGTAGCTCTGGTCCATAACTGACTTTTAAATCCTTGCTTTTAATCTTTATTTCATACTCTGTGATATTTGGGTAGCTCTTTTTTTTATATAAGCATTTACACAGCTCACAAGTAGCTCTGGTCCATAACTGACTTTAACTGACTTCTAAATCCTTGCTTTTAATCTTTATTTTGTACACTATGATATTTGGGTAGCTCTTTTTTTATATAAGCATTTACATGACTTGCAGAGTTACTCCACAGTAATGAGGAAGAAAATCTGAGCAGGAAAATGTAGGCTTAGAGACAGGAGATGCAAAGTTATGAAAAAGCCCTGACACAGGTTAGCTCTTGGCCCTGTTTGTAATTCAGGTTTTTAAGAATTTTTATTCCTAAATGTGTTTTTTTACTTAAACATTACATGTTGATTCTCAGTGTCTATTATTACTGAGACCCAGGAAAGGAAGGGTGCTGGTTGGCCTGCTTTTTTGTTCCCTGAGCTAATTGAGATCAGTAGATTCCAACATGGCCACCACCTCTGCACTATGTCTGAAATTTCCTAACTAATGTCTTCCTAATTAATAGCTTATGTAGTCCCGGGATATGGGAATAGAGGGAGGGAGGCACCAAATGATTGCACTGTGGCTTTCCCTCCACTAGGTGATAATAAATTTCAGAAAACCTGAACTCTATTCTCAGGTAGGAGTGACCTCCAGGGAATCTTGTTGGCCCTCCTACCATGGAGAGTGAGCTCAAGTATGGGGGTGCAAGGGATGAAATTGCAGGGGTGAGGGTTGTCTCTGGGCCTTCCTGGATTTTGGCTTTGTCCTTTTATTTTCAGGATGCAGAGGTTCAAAGCACAAAGTTAGAATGTCTTCTTCCTATTCATCATTTATTGCTTTATATACAGCACACTGAGCTGATCAGGGAAACCAAAACCCTCATGCCACAACCCAGTGCCACTGAGTTCTGACTGACCAGAACAGGAGACTTTCCTGCACAAGTCAAACAAGACAGCAACAGTGTTATTGATAAATGTTTCTAACTCCCTGCTAGTAGAACTCCAATTTTGTCTCAATATTCCCCATATAGGAGATCCATCACTAGGTTGAGAGTAAATCCTAATAGTGTAAGCCATATGTGGTGTTCTCATTGGCCTTGACAGGTCTTGGAGTTAGCTGGGCAGGTGACAGTTATGGTTATCAGGTTTATTCCTGAATTGCCTAAGGATAAGGCAGTGGGTAAGTGGTTGTTGGAGAAAATGTTTTCTTGCTTTGGTAAAGAGTGAAAACCGCTGGTCCTCCATGGCTTTGCTGTCCCTGAATGAGCCAACTTTAGAGCCATTCTCCTTCAGAACTTGTCAGATTTGAAATAACAGAATATCCCAGTGCTTACTATTCTTGAGTTCTCTGTTGGGTACTGCTAAGACATCACGGTACAATGAAAAGAATATGATTTTATTTTAGGGTTGTGCTGGCTGCCTTGTGTGTTCTATGGCTCTTTGTTTCCCCTCTGTATCTTGCTGCTCCTTTATGTTTGGTCCTTTAGAGGCCCATTGATTCTTCTTAGCTGAGCCCCCCTTGCACTCCCTTTGGCACAGTTAGACACTGCAGTTCAAGAGCTTGATCATGATGCTGTTAGTATGATGCAGATGGGGACACATGATCCACCTGGTGGTGTAACTGAAAGATGTTTAGAGCTCCTTCATCTACACTGAGTACAAGCAGTGCAGGGTGTACAAGAGAGTGGTTTAGGGAAGCAGATTTGCTTGATTTCTACTCAGAAATCTATTAGTGATATGACCTTGGCTTATTGAGACTCAGGACTTCAACTTTTCATGGACATTTTCAGTGTAAGACACTGATGATGGGGCTGTGTAATGTATGGGTACCAATTCTACGCCAGGGACATGGACATTTGTACTGCAAACATGTACAGGAAGTAAAGGGACCAAGAAGTGAGTGGGGGTGGGGGTGGGAAGGCAAACATGATGAAAGAGGAATGAAGAAGTGTTATGTGATTTACTGGCTTCCCACAAGGAACACAAACGTGTACTGCACACGTGGATGAATAAGCTAAACTAGAAAATAAGTATAATCTTTCAAAACAAGGATTAGATCTGATTAATACCTGGCCTTTGGTTGCCATGCAGTTTGCTCTTGCTCCAGGAGCTGCACGTTCCCAGCTATCCTACACCTCTCCCAAGTATCCCCCAGCGCTTTGTCTCCTGTCACCATACGGCTTTTGCATGTGCTGTCCTCTCTGTCAGAGATGGTCTCGTCTCACTCTGCATTCCTCTAATAGGTAAACTCCTATTCATCCTTCATGCTCAGCTATCCATTCTCTTCCTGAGTCTGCTGCTTTCATAGAGCCCTATTCCCTTTAGAGCATTCATCCAGGGCCCGATTAGGTCTGTATTATTGTGATTTTTGGCTAATGTCACTCACTTCCAGTAGTCTGCTGTCCTAAGGAATCAGGGATCATCCTTCAGTTTGATATCTGTTGTACCGCCCAGTGGCTAGATCAGTGCTTTTTGGATAATAACATTTGCTAAATTCTGCTGAATAAATACATGAATAGTCAGATTTCTCATATGTAGCAGGGGTTAGCAAGTCATAGCATCACTGTTAAGATATTCTCTTATGAGATTTATCAAGCATTCCATGTTTTCTTATGTTATCTTGAAAGGGACCCAGAGAATTTCATCCTGAGTTACCCTTTACGTATTCTATAAAGCAGTGGATGGTGGAATATCCTCAAAAATCTCACAGGATTATACCTTTCTGAGTCTCAGCTTCTTCATTTATTCTGATTTAGATCATTGATCTTCTGGTATTCATAATGATCTCCAGTGTAGGGCAAATTATAGGATGAGTATGTCTATCATGCTGTTGTTTATTTGAATATTTGAGGGTAAGAAAACATCTTACAAATAAAATGAAAATGTTTCTATGGAATCAAATTGTAAAATGTGCATAAATTTTAATATAAAGTGGACTCCACCCCAAGTTCCTTGCTGCTGTGAATTTATGTGTCAGATTCACCTAGAGGGATCCAGGTCCTATCCTCTAGGATTTGGCCTCCACCGACCTGGAATGGAGCATCAACATATAATATATGCACAAATGGAAAATCTCTCCGCAGGATATTAACATGCAGGTGGGGTAGAGAGTGCTGCTGTGGGTACATTAGTGGAAGAATGAGATTCAGTTCTATGGACTAATTCACAGGTCCTATCTAGTTCTGACCTTTCTGTTGTCTCCCTTTAGTTCTTCTGGAATGATCCTGCAGTTCTAAAATTCTACATCTAGATCTTTCAAGAGCTACTTTTGGCTCTTCCCTGTGGGAGGACATTCACTAGTAACCCAGGCAATAAACTCAAGAGAATAGTCAAGGGTGCTTGGAAACCATCCCATGCCCCTGTTGCTAAGCCTGTTGCTGTGTTTTAAGAGAAGCAACCAAAAATGTGCGCATCAAATTTCTTGTAAGATCTGGCTAGCTCTGCCCAGATTTGGAACCATGAGTTCCAAGGGCTGTTCAGGCCTACAAACACAAGGGCCTGCTGCAGCCCTCTGGCTCCATTTCCCAACTGTCTCCCATCTGGCCCATGCCTGGGTTTAATTGAACAGGAGCCTAGCCCTCCGCCTGGGCTTTTGTTGCTATTCAGCCCACATAGTAAAGGCCACGAGAGCTTCCCTCAATAAAACTCTGCACACCGCCTTCGCGAGCAGGCACATTCACAGATCTCAACGCTCAGCATACAGGGATGCTATGAAAATCAAATGTGCTTTATTTATGTGTCCCTGTGCTCCCCCTCCCAACCTCCCAAAGAAAAAAAATTGCCAGCAGTGAATGCAAATAATCTTTCAAATCGATCGTTTTATGAAAATGCTTGTTTTTATTCTGTCTTTTTTAAGGACTAGAGAATCGCATAAATGACAATTCCAGAAACTGTAGATTTATGACTTTTTTACTTTCCAAATATGTTGGCACAGAGTAAAAAAAAAATAAAATTTTGTAATTTCGGGAAGAGAATAATGTACTTTTTTATTAAAATGGAAATGACACACTGCTGCATATCTAAGTTGATTTAGTGTTTTTATTAGTTATATAACTGTTTTAATACCTCACTAACTATTGCATTCTCCCTTAAGATTTCCATTGTTCACATACCCTAGAAACAAATTGATAATTCTGAAAAAATAAAGTATTTCTTGGTTGTTTGCTAACAGCAGAATAGCAATCAGTCACCACAGGGTTACTACAATGGGCATCATTATATTTGGATCCTTATCAATTTTACTATACGGGTAAGTATTATTGCTGTGTACCGGAACTCCTTTGGTGTTATTGCTTAATTTTAATTGTGATTGTAAAATGTGAACAATGTGGATCTTTAAACCACAATTAAACACCTGCTATACTTGTTGTCTGTTGGCATTTAAAGATATATTGAGTATTTAAAAACTGCTGATTCAGATATTACATTGAGCATAAAAATAGATTTAACTGGAGAGCACATGTTTGTTTAAGGAGGATGTTACAGGAAAGTTTTCAGAAGTCAGATAGGTGAGTCCAAATTTAAGTTGCCTAGGAAAACATAGACCCAGTAGAAAGTGTAATCATTTCGCAGAACGCTCTTGCATCTCCTCCTGCAGGGTCTCCTGCCGATTTCCTTCGGCAGTGGAAATCTGAGTCTGTCCCACTGACAACTTGTTAATGAAGAACCTCCCTACAGGAAGCACCTGCCCGAGGTTGATGAGATATTAATAAAAGAAATAACAGAGTTACAGAGGTGCGGGGGGGAGGGGCGTGGAGCGTAGCAAGGAGAAGGGGTAATGATACCTGATTCCAGCCCCAGGTCCCAGCCTAAATCAAACGTGAAAAATAAATGGTCCTGGCTTTGGGGGCCTAAATCCTGCAGATGAAGGGTGATTTGAAGTTTTTTGAAATCCATATTGAGAGCACATCGCTCCCTAGGCTGGGTCTACAGCCTATAAACCGATGGCTTTCTCTCACTTCTTTGTTTCTGATGGGCAGGTGTGTTTCTTCATCGTCTCTGTGATCATAGTTAACCATTTACATAGTGGCTACAAAACACTGTACCAGATTCTCAGTTTCTAATATTGTTTAAAAACAGTGTTGCTTGCCTAAGCACAGATATGCTTAGTTTCTATGGAAAATAGCATTTCTTGTTTTAATTTCCCAGCAGTGTTTTTATAAGCTGTATGAAGGGAGTATTATGGGGGGACAATGGGATAATAAAAGAATCCTTCCTTGGAGAAATAGGACCACAGGTTGGGTGTGAGGAGCAGGAAAGAATAAAATATACTGAGTTATAGTCATCTAGGCTTAATTTTTTTACTTACAAAAAATCAAATCAAAATAGATTTGCAAATCCCAACTTTCCATTTCAAGTAAACAAATCTGATTGTGCGCCAGGGAGCTGCCTCTGCTGTGTGAGGAGGTTTGTGTGAAATGGTTAAACTTTCTGCAAAGACTGCAAAACATCCAGTGAGGAGGAAAAGGCATTATGAGACATGACAAAGGTACAGCTGACCTCTTTGTGGGTTCAGTGTCAAGAAAGGTGCAAAAGTCAAGTCCATGTGTAAAAAAGATACTCAGATGCCTTGTGAAAATCAGGGCTTTTTGATTCTCTCTCTCTCTCTTTCTCTCTCTCTCTCTCTCTCTCTCTCTCTCTCTCTCTCTCTCTCTCTCTCTCTCGCCTTCCTCAATGCTGTAACATAAGCTTGAGAAGTCAGCCCGATTTAAAAAGCCTTAAAAACAATCCTGATGCTTAGTGAAAGCCACTAGAGGAACTAGAGGAATGAGTTACACATTGTATCATTTAAGAAAACCAAAGAATCTAAATCTGATTTTACAAATGCCAACCAACTCCTTTCCCTGCATTTTCCTTACTGTAAGGACCGAGGAGATAGTGTCCTCCCTGATTTAAGTCCTGTAACATCATAGACCTGAGTTTCAGGTGAGCAAGAAGCCTTTCTTGTTTTGTTTTTCTTTCTTTCTTTCTTTTTTTTTTTTTTTTTTGTCTTTTTGAGACAGGGTCTCGTTATACAGTGGAGGCTGGCCTTGAGCTCACTTTTGAAGCCCAGGCTGGTCTCGAACTTGCACTGATCCTCCTGCCTCAGCCTCCCGAGTGCTGGGATTACAGGTGTGCGCCACCATGCCCGGCTTGTTTTGTTTTTCTTTTCATGAAATGTCATAAGAAAAAGCTGCTTCTCTGCTTTGGCACATGAAAATGTGCAGAAGAGATTGGGTCAAGAGAGAGTTGGGTACATTCTATCAAAACCCACTTTCTGGGATCCTTACACATCATTTTCACCCAGAAAAGACGTATAGTAGGTGCTTGATATATAATTTATTTTTACTCTTATTTTAAAAGTATTTATTTATTTATTTGACATAGGGTTTCACTATGCAGCTCAGACTCATAATGATCCTCCTGTCTCAGCCTCCTCAGCGCTGGAATTATAGGCATGTAGCACCACACTTGGTTTTGCACATGTCTGTAATCCCAGTGCTGAGGAGGCTGAGACAGGAGGATCACTATGAGTCTGAGCTGCACAGCACCCAGTTTTGGGGCCAACATGTCATGCCCAGGGTTCCAGATCTAGCATGGCATGTGGTTCTAGGGATCGAACTTGGGACCTTGCAATTGCCAGAAAGGCACTTAGACCTCTAAGCTTTCTCCTCAGCCCCCCTAGATATATACTTTTTGAATGAGTAAACAGATACATGAAAGGCCCTTAAAATGCATCCCAGGAAGAGTTGATTTATGAAGAAACTATGATTCACTGGCCAACCTTGCATGGAAAAAAAGTAACATACTTTATTATGAAGGCGTATTAGTTAAGATAATATTAGCTGCTATAATAGATCAACTAACATCTTAATGACAAACTCTGTAACAGATTTTAATCTCAAATCTAGAATGGGTATTCATGACTGGGAGAGGCTCTCTAAAGTATTGCTTCAGGGATATTGGGTCTTCCAGCTCCTTCTTCAACACATGACTTCAAAAGTTGCTGAAGGAAAGTTGAAAGCATGAATGGCCAGATACTGCAGATGTTTAAGGGGGACCACAAGTTGAGACAGACGTCATCGCTGTACTCATTTCACCATTTTGAATTCAGGAGCATAAAGTAACCCAGGAAGAAGAGAAAACAACTTTTGTGAATAGAGCAGCATTGTTTAAATATGGGTTAGAAGTAATAAACTGAAAGAGGAAGCACATTTCAACTCTTCTACTTGCTGAAGGAAAGCATGCTGAACTACTTGGTATGGCTGAGAATATAGAGATCTGTTCTTGGCCCCAAACTATAAGTGGCCATGGTGTCTCAGCTGCAGAGCAAGGACTGGTGACTGACTGTTCCAGTTGAATGGGAGGGATGCTTTTGTTTGGAGACCTGGCTTGCATCTAAGCATGTGATGCTTTTCAGGAAGTTCATACTTTTATAGTGATCAATAGTGCAGCAATTGAATTTACGGTTAATGCATTCCTGGAGACAAGATCACCTGTGCCTCAAAGGGATGAACCTTGGCTTGATCATTAGCATGCGTGTGCATGTACACACACACACACACACACACACGCACGCACGCACGCACGCACGCACGCACACCCCACAGTTAGGGAAACTCACAGGATGTAAAAGGTGGCTGTCTGATTTAGTGTTACATTCTTCTCCCCTTTAGGCCCTTCATGTTTCTGGTATATGCAATGCTTGTTTTCAAGCTGAGTGATAAGAGAAAGAGAAACAGAACCTGTCTAAGGGTTTTTTCAGCACATTATTTACACTGGTGCTGTGCAAACTGTTGTTCCCTGATCAGTGCTAGTTTTTGAATGCTACTGATGTGAGAAGCTCTGAAATTGACAGTAAATAGCCAGAAACCTTTGTAAAAAGTTCATATTTTTGTCTAGTAGGCATCATAATACAAGTGTGGGCTTTTGCTTCATATATCTTTATTATAAGAATGAAATCAATAATCTCCAATACTGTTTTACAAAAACACTGCTCCACTGTAGATAAAAAACAAGAAACTACAGGGATAGTTTAGGAAGCATTGCTTTAGATTACTGTCCTGGATCTGTGAGGTGAGCTGCTGTGAGCATCAAAAGGTGACTGAATATGATACTGTGAATTGCTCTACAAATAGAGTTGCTGCTATCATCATGAGGATATAATCCCAGCAAGATCCTCTCTTTTCTGCTCCTTCATACCATTTGAGAGAAAGATGGGGCCAAATATTTTTTAGTAACATGTCTTTCAAAAACGATTGCTTGAAGTCCCAAAGGATTCTGACTGCTCTGTAGTCCAGAGGTTTCCTGAATGTTTAATCTGGGCTCAGGCAACACCAGAGGAATGGTTTATGATGATGTCCTCTTCACTGTCCAGTAGTTGCTGACTCTTGTTTTGTTTAACATTCCCCTTGTGGAGTGTTTTTCGCCAAAGAGATAACAAGGTCATAGTTATATTTCTGAGATTCAGTCTTGCGATCATGCACAAGTTGGATCAACCGTGCACAAGTTGGGTTGACTAGAGAAAGTACAAGAGATTTGTGGTTTTTCTTTTTCAATCATCAGCCCAATCATTTTATGAATTGACTGGCCAGAAATCTCTGGATTTTAGTGTTATCAAGATTAGAATCTTCCTTTGTGAAGACCCCAGTGCTGTACTCCCCCATTCACCCAGTGAAAATGCAAGGATATTCTAGGAGCTTCCACTAGGTTATCAGGGACAGCCAAAGAACAAAACCTTTGACTATTTCTTATGAGAACAACAAAGGACTTGTTGATAAGAGTTGAATCCCAATTAGGGAATCAGTTAAATACAAGTCTTGACCTGTTAACTATCATGCATTATTGTAGGTATGGATATAGAGAGTGCAGTTAACTTTGAGCCAGAAGAGAGGTTACTCTGATTTACGAGAGACACTAATGTAGTTGGAGAAGAGGGGATGCTCCTTTTACTCCCAGCAGAAGGTGCATCCTTTTCTTCAGGCTATCTTTGCTACATCATAACTCTATAGCTCTTTTCCATCTCAAAGTCCTGCCTAGCACTCACTAGTGCTGCTTGCCAAGCAGTTGTTGGGCATGCATTATATGCTAGCACCATCTTGGTCACAGAGAAGCAAGGATCAGTGACACACAGGAATTTATGTGTCAAATGGGCTGCTTTGTGCAAAGTGTGAGTCAAGTAATTTATACCTAAAGGAGATAAATGAAAAGGTGGGCTAATCATGACTGTAGATTCTCCAAGCCATCCGTGACGTTGCTCACATGCCTGAGAGTTCCATAAAGTGTTATATAACAGTATGGCCTTAGCATCTAGTAAGCAGGAATAATAAAACCAGAAAATAAGGAACATAAATTGAACCTTAGTAACACTTGTGTTGAAGGCTTTTGTTGTAATGTCTAGTGTCCCTATTCAAGAGTTTGTGGAATAAATTCTTCATATGATTTAGTGTGAGCTAAAATGTCATTCTTCTAATATGTTCCCTTATTAGTATAGGATGCAGGCAAATTATAAAGTTTTCTTCTATCACTGGCTACCAGGATTCTCAGAGCTATGTTTCTACTACAGGTATCTATCTTCCTTATTTTATGGTACCTTTTAAGTTAAAAATTACCTCTTTTGGATATCTTTTATTTTAAGCCACCTCAAATAGTTAAACACATTGAAACAATACAATAAACAGATGAGCTCTATCAGCATTTTGTTTCCTTGCAATGACTGGGAAAATTCTTTTATGACAGAAAAGCAAAGCCCCATACTCAAGAAAATCTATTTCCCAGTGCTTCTTTCTTGAATTGGTGCTTGGGGTTTTATATACCTCACTTGTATTAAGCAGAAGGAGAGTCTCTCTTGGGCTACAACCTTTGCCTTACTCCAAATCCTATTCCTTATGGACTTTTGCCTGCCCCACAAGAGAGGGCTTTGTGATGTGATTGTATCATAGCCTTGAACCCAGGTCTTTGTTTTAGAACTTCCCAATGTTTTTCTGATTAATGATCATCATTTTTTTTTCAAATATCACGTACTCATTTACCTAGGTGTCTTTATTATGTTCCCAGAAGGTAGCCCACATCTCTAAACAGTACAGATTTGTAACCAAGAAAGTATATATTGAAATTTTGGAGTTAACTTCTCCTTGAGAAACCTACCACTCAGAGAAAAGAGACAAGCACATCAGCACAGTGATCCTTTTGGATTATGGAAGTGACTTTCCTGGACTACACAACAAAACAGCAACCAACACCAACCAACCTGACCCAACTCAACCAAATCGTCATCACCACCACCATCATCATCATCATCATCATCATCATCATCATCATCATCATCATCATCATCATTAGCAGCAGCAGCAACAATAACAACAACAAAAATGCTTTTTCTCATGATAGAGAGTTTGTGTTTGAAAAACATATGACTTCAAGGAAACTATTGAGTTGGGCTTAGGCTTAAAAAATATGTGAAAACATCTGCAAATTGTATTCTTGAAAATCCAAGAGATAATGGAAACTTAAAGGAAATATCTTCAAGAAAAATTCTTTAAAATGTAAAACTATGGAATGTGCTTTTGATGTCCACAAAGGTAGTATTGTCTAAAGATGCCACCTCAAGATAATTATCTTGAACAATGCACCTTCGCTTGACATTACTATTTGTTATTAGCTAAGGACTCAAGTTCTGTGATGCTTCATACTAACTTGTAGGTCTCTTATAGAAGAGATATAAACAATTTATGTCTATTGGCAAAGACAATTACAAAGGTTATAGTTTATTTTTTCTTTTTTTTTTTTTTTTGTATTTTAGGGAAAGGTTTTTCAAGATCTCACTACTAGATTGGACTCATAATGATCCTCCTGTTTTCAGCCTCCCAAGAGCTGGGATTACAGGCACATGCCACCAGTCTCAATTGCTATCTCAGTGTGCTCCAGGGGCAGGGCCAGCATGGTGGGCCTGGGGATCGAACCCCTGGCCCCTGCGCCCACTTGAAAATGCTTTAATCTGATGAGCTATTTGGTCAGCTCTTACAACGGTTATAGTTTTTAATGCCCTGTGGAACATTAGTTGGCTTTGCACCTAACCCAGCAACACAATTCTGAAAGTTCTCATTAAATGCCCATAAATATCCCATTCCTCGAAATGATCTCTGAACTAGACTTTTCTTATTGCTTTACTCATTAATGAGTTAATAAATCTTTGACAGATGTTCCTTTTATATTTGTATGAGAGCCATGTTTTTGACTATAAAATTTATACTTTGACATCATGTATCGCATTTTGCACATCTTAGATTATTATTAGTGCAAAATCAATTTCAATTCACCATTTCTACTTAATAGAAAAGCTTTCAGAGTCTCTCTCCCTGCTGTTTTAGTGACTCACATAGACAGTAGTGTGCTTGGTGGCGGGTGCACCAAAAGGCCTTGCCATCCAGTGCTTGATCTTCCATCGGAGAGCTCAGCACCTCTCCTTTTTTACATTTTTAACTTTTGATTTGATCATGAGGTCCCACCATAGTCTGCAGCAAAGGATGCTTTGTAAGAGGAAACCTTAATTTATTCAATTTGCTATGGCTGGGAACTTGTCTGACATTCCTTCCGATATCCCTGCCCCAAGTGACTCCATGTCAGAGCCATAAGGTGATGGATAGCAGGACATTATTGTTGAAGTAATCTGTGTCTTATGCCTGAGCTAGCTGTTTTTTGTCTCAACCACAGTACTTATTTCCATAGGGTATTAGCAACAAGTGTAGAAAATTAGTAATAAATATTATCAAGTGGCTACTATATGTAGCATTTTATGTCATTACTCAGATGAACAGGTTCCATGTGAGACTTCAACCATGCACAGCTGTGCAGCAAGGGCTGATGGTTGGGGCGTGATGAGAAGAGCTGAGGAAGAATTTGGAGACTGAGAAGGGGGACCCAGGGTAAGGTGGCTGAATTTTGTTTTAAATGTGAGGGGGAAGACTTTGGAGAAGTTAAGTGGGGAGTGATGTGATCTGTTTAAGTTTTAAGTAGTTTACTGTGGCTACTCTCAGGGGAGAGGTAGTAGGGCTATGAGTGGATTGGGCCAAGTGGAGGAGGCTAGGCTGGTATACATTAGTAAAGCGTGGGGATGGCCTCACCTTGTGGAAGTGCTGGGTATTTTGAAGTCAGAAGTTAGTCTGTAGGGTGCTCTTTTAGTCCTAATATCCTGGTAGATGATGATGTGTTCATGATTTCAAAAAACTGAAGAAAAGGAAGGAGGACAGAGGACAAAACACATTGACTTAGATATGTTAAATCTGTGGTGACTTTTACACTTTAGTACACAAATGGTTTAACTTTTAACAACTAAGTTTTTAAGGTAATCTCTTAAGTTAAATATTGGTACCTAAGTGGAAATGAATACATGCCAGAAGTGACTAAAGGCCAGGACAATGTTAGAGAACTCATTTTACTTGTCACTGTGATGGCTTAATGGCGAAATCTACTTTGGGGTGCTACTGCCTCTTCTCTTTTTCTTACCGTATCTCTCAGTTCTCTTTTTCTGATCATTCCCAGTAAGGATGACTTGGAATTTACCTATGCTCCAATCAAAATGAATACACAAGTAAATCTACATACTCTAGAGTTTCACCTGAGGGAAATTTTGAGTGGGGAAAAGGATTATTCAATTAGCCATATATTGTGAAAAGGGCTATGGCACAATTTTTTAAACGGTTCTAATTTTGAGCCCACTAGTGAGTTGTGAAATCAATTTAGTGGCTCACAAACAGCATTTGAAAGAATGAAATAGAATAGAGAAGAAAAAGTGCATCATACTTAATAGGGCCCAGTATTGTGTGAAATATGTGAAATTTGTTTCATCCACACACATCTATGTCAGGTTCCAGTGTGAAATGCATTTCTTGCAGTGAACAGTAGACCTCTTGGAAAATCTCCACCATACAAGAGGTGTGTCTCAAATATTAGTTGACAGGTGGAGGACAACGATGCCCGAGTCTGATGCTGTATGCAGTTAAGGCAGAGCTACACAACCTTTGGGCATCTTAAGTTTGCTATATATATATATATATATATATATATATATATATATATATATATATATATATATATATTTGTCTTTTTGAGACAAGGTCTCACTATGCAGTTCAGGTTGGCCTTGAGCTCACTTTTGTAGCCCAGGCTGGTCTCGAACTTGCATCGATCCTCCTGCCTCAGCCTCCTGAGTGCTGGGATTACAGGTGTGCACCACCATGCCCGGCTTAAGTTTGCTATTTAAAAAAATGGGAATATATGTTTTCTCCCTGTGTATGAACCCAATTGTTGTAGCTTTACAAGCTCACAATAAGTTAAAAGGGAAAATGGTTTTGGAAAGTTGCTCAAAGGGCACTTGGCTCAAAGAGCCTGAAGGAAGAGTTTGAGGAAGAACTCAGTTTTAGAACCTGGGAATAGATCAGGAGATGTAGCTCTGCTCTGCTCTCTCTCTCTCTCTCTCTCTCTCTCTCTCTCTCTCTCTCTCTGTTTCACTCTCTCTCTCTCTCTTTCTCCTCTTTACTTAGTTTCATTCTTTCATGTGTCAGACAGCAGCTGATTCACATTGCAAAAGATTATGCTGATTGTCAGCCATTTGTCTAGCTTCCTTATGTGATTGGTTGAGGGATATCTTACTCGTTGAGAACATCTCTTTATCCAGCCATTCTTTCCTTGAAGTATCATTGGCCATATACATTACCATTATTTTAGCTCTGAGACATAAAGGCCTGTTAGCTGTAATTAGCATTATCCCAGAGAAAGACTCTGATTGGTCCATCCTAGTCACGTGCACATCCCTGAGCAATTTCTTTGAGTTTAGATTTGCCACTCTGGGTTTTACGTGTAATCGTGTGTGTGTGTGTGTGTGTGTGTGTGTGTGTGTGTGTGTGTGTGTACAGTGAGGAACAATGAGATAGGAAGACAGTGGACCTACAATGTCTTGCAAACTTTCTAAGAATTAAAATAGAGTTCATGAGAGGTTCTGAACTTGTAATTTATCTTCAGGAATAACTGAAACATCTTCATAGGACATTAGCATCTGTGGAACTAATTCCTGGGCTCATAAAAAAAGCAAAATGTTGTTAATGCTACAGGAAGTGCCTTACAGGCTCGCACCCTCTGCTTTTCTTATAGAGTGACATCCTAAGGTCCTCTGTGCATTAATCCTGACTCAGCTGGGTCTATACAGAACTATGCAATTTATTGAATATACCCGCTAAAACAACTGAACATAATGAAGACCCAGAAACTATCTGGGATCCTCGAGTTTCTGAAAAAAGAAAAAGATAAAATCTGAACTCTCCTGTTTCTAAGCCTTAAATTCTTCGTATTTGTAATAAGCCTCAGCCTTAGGAAATCATGTTATCTGATAATGGGAAGAAACAATTTCTGTAATGCAAATCTCAATGAGGGATGATGAAGTTAAACACCGTTAGATTTGTCTAGTTACCCTACTGACGGGCTGGGGGCTATCTTACTCATTGAGAAAGTTTCTTTATGCCAGCACTTCTTTCCTTGAAGTACCATTTCACTTCAGATAAGTCATTTAAATATCTTACTGCTGCTGCAGAGAATGTCCGGCTATCCAAATATTTTCTTGTCAATCTCCCGTAATGTGTTCTGACACATGGAGTCCTCTTGAGAATGAAACAGGTTTACTTTAACATTTTATGAGATCAACTCCTCTCTATCCAATGGCCAGTCATAGAATAGGATTATTAATATAGAATAAGTAACTGGCAACTGAGTTAAGGCACTGTAATTCCATTGAGGGACTCTAGATTTTTAAATTAATTTAATGCTTATGAAAGCTCTAAGACTGACAGGCAGGAAGAAGGGCACTTTTTTTTTTTTCCCTGGCAAGTTGGTGTTGCTGGATCCAAAAGTGCAGCCAGGATTTTTCACGACGCTTGTCCACTGGTGGCCTTTGTGCAGATGAATAGCCTGTCTTTGGTGACCACTTCTTTTCAGATTGAGAGAGACAGTGGCAGGACTTTGTGGTCCTAGAAGCCCAAGTTAGAGTCTCAGGTCTACCTCATGCTTAGAGTCTGATTTACTTTCATCTGATAAACTTTAGCACTGCTCAGCTTAAATTTGAATTTCAAATAAACATAAAAAGTAATTTTCTTTCTTTTCTTTTCTTTTTTTTTGTGGTACTGGGGATTGAACTCAGGACCTTGCACTTCCCAGGCAAGCACTTATTCTACTGAGCTGTCTCCTCAGCCCCCAGAATGATTTCTTAGTGTAGGCAATATTCTAAGTATTCCATCATGTAGACTTATACTGAGCATGTTTGTTGTTTATTCATATTCAAATTTAAAGAGCACCAGGCATTTTCATTTGCTAAGTCTGGCAGCCCTCCATGTAGGTAAACTACATGATCTCTCTTTGTCTTAGTTTCTCTCTCTCTAAAGTGGAATAAGCAACACCCTGCAGAGGCCTGGGTGACATAATTGATTTGTTCAGCACATGTCCATGGACTGTTGATACAGCACAGTGAACAGAATAGATTAGAATCTCTGCTCAGGAAGTTTAGATGCCATGGTAGGAAAGGGAAATGATAAGAGAATATAAATAAGTGTACCAAATGATGACTTAAACTATGGGGAAGAAATAGCAGGAAAGTGATTGGGATTGGTGGTGGGGATTTAGGATTTGAGGTAGGCTGGCCAGGGAATACTTTACAAAGAAAGGGCTATTTGATTAGAGTGAGTAAAAAAGGAAGGAAAGAAGGAGGGAAAGAGAAATGGAGGAAGTGAAAAGGAGAGAGAGAGAGGAAGAGAGGAGAGGAAGCTGGTCATGATAGCAGGATGGAGATCATTTCAAGCACAGAGACCAGGAAGGGTGACAGCCTTGCAGAGGTGCCTGGCTTGTGGAAGGAACCTCAGGACAGTCAGTGTGGCTGGAGAGCATGGAGTCGGGGGTGGGGAGAAGAAGGGTGTAGGTGCAAAATGCCTGGCCCATGCACGGTGCCCTTTATTTTCTGCTGTGGCCATACGGACCAGATGAATGAGTAGAGAGCTTTCTAGAAGGGTCTAAAGTGTTCCGCACCTACCTTTAGGGCCCAAGTTTCCCCAGTCACAGAGTTGGTGTAAAAATAACAGCACAGTTTCCCTGAGGAGTTAGACACAGAGAGGAGACTTGTGAGGGTTGTTGTGGGGGACACCTGCATGGTGATGTTATTTAGAGTTGCACGTATCTGTTTGCTGTACTTTGCTCACCAGCAGGAAGGAGACATAGCTTGGTCGTCTCTGATTGGATGTACTTTCTTGCTTTTAGTCAGTTAGCTCTGAGGTCCCTTTGAGAAGCCAAAGACTATGTTGGCCAGTGTGCTTCATTCTGCTGTAAACTGCAAGGTACAGACTAAGGTCCGCTTCTCAGAAAGGTAGCTCAGACACTGTTAGCTTGTGTGGCATGAAGGTGATGTGCCTGGAGCTTCAGAGGCCAGGCCAGGTGCACACAGACAGGCCAGGGGTGGGCAGGAGGTGGCCAGAGCTGGGCTGGACAGAACACAAGGGTGGCAGTAATTAGGTGAGGTAGAGATTAGGGCTGGGATTGATACAGGGTTTTGGATAGAGTAGTTTAGTAGCAAGGCCAGTCAGATAGTTTGTGACAGAGAACCTAGAGCTGAGACAAGGACAGAGGGTAAAGGTGAGAGCCCAAATACCTGGATCCCAGATGCAGGGTACTGTTCCTAACAAAAAATGGAATGGAAGCCGGGTGTGGTGGTGCACGCCTGTAATCCCAGCACTCGGGAGGCTGAGGCAGGAGGATCAATGTGAGTTCCAGACCAGCCTGGGCTACAAAAGTAAGCTCAAGGCCAGCCTGAACTGCACAGTGAGACCCTGTCTCAAAAAGCAAAAAAAAAAAAAAAAAAAAAAAAAAAAAAAAAAAAAAAAAAAAAAAAAAAAAAAAAAAAAAAAAAAAAAAAAAAATGGAATGGAGGCTAGTGAATTAGCTCAGTGGACTAAAGTACCTGCTTAGGAAGTTTAAGGAAGTGCAGGGACTTTGGTTCAATCCCAGGCACCACATGCCATGCCAGCCCCATCGCCAGGGTGGGCTGAGCCAGCCACAGACTCTGGGCATAGTGGTGCAGGCCTGCAATCTCAGCACTGGGGAGGCTGAAAACAGGACAACTGTCACATGTTTGAGCTGCGTAGTGAGGCCCTGCAGCAACCAAATACATTAACAAAGAAACAAATAAGGAAACAAACAAACAAAAAATTGAATGGGCTGAATCCATAAGACATTTTTCTATTTAATATTGAAAACCCCCTCTGTCACAATCCCTTGGAGATTGCACTAAAGTGTTGATTACTGGGCCCCCTGGCTTAGACACAGTGGGGTTGGCTTCAAAAGGACCCTGTTGATCCTGACCTATGCATCTGCCATCCTATCTGAGACCTGCAGGTGGAGGCAGACGTGCTCACCTGTTGCAGGGAGGCTTCAAGGATCAGAGAATTGTTTCTAACTTCCACTGAAAACCTTGTTGCAATTTGTGTTTTCCTGCCAATTATCTCCTTATTGTCTCTCCACAGTTATTTAATTTTTTGTGACTATTAATCTTGATTCTTTTTAACTAAATTAAAGCGATTTGATGATTAGGGATCATGTCTTTTCCTTGTTTGGGTTTCAGATAGGACTGAATTCACTGCTGTGCCTGTGGGATTGCAAGCTAACTTCTGGTTTCAAGGATTAATTACGGGGCCATCCTTGCTTCCACCTTACCTGTGATCAACAATTTTGCAAATGTGCTGATGGTCTTGGAGAGCTAGGATGATATGATGTGGATGAATCTGCATAAAAGTTTTTTTTATTATTTGTAAAATGCCTTATTGCAATGGTTTTCATCTTGGTCATATCGTATTTCATTTAAAAGTCCTGATGTGAAGCCATATCTAAGCCAAACTAATTAAGAATCTCTGAGAGTAAGAAATAGGAATGACTGGAAAGGGAAGAGGAGTGTCACCAAAATCTGGGAGGCTGGCAGAGAAGCTTCTGCAGAGCAAGCATTTAATTCTTAAAAGAGAGTTTTGAGGTGCTCAGATCTCTGGGGGTGGGATGGCTGGTTGGTGCTCTGAACTTTAGAAGGGTGCAGTGGACCATGCCGATGAGAAAGCTTGCTAGGTACTCTGGCAGCCATAAAGGCAAGGTATGGGGGTGGCGATGGGGTCATTCTCAGGCTGCTGCTAGCACTGCTGCAGGGTATTGACAGGCTGAGGCCACAGAAGCCAAAAGAGTTAGGAAACTGGAACTGTAGATTCCTTATGCTGCTCAGTGGCACTGGAGCTGGAAACAGACCTGAGTCTCTCTTTCCCTTTTCTTCTAAGTGGAGGTAGAAGCCAAAGGTAAGCGACTTGGAAAGCACTCTTGAAATGTGTTCCTGATTAAGTGATACATGACAGAAGGCTGGGAGAATGGATCCAGGGCTGATAAGCCCCAGGCAAGGACTTAGTCCTTTTCTCCATCGCTGGGACCAACACCCTACACCCACAGTTGAAAGGAGTGGTTTTTGGCTCACTTTTGTAGTCAGGACCTGGCCAGATCTGGGACAGAAAGAGCATGATGGAAGGGTCTGTGTGGAGGGAAAGCTGCTTGCGCCATGGCAGCCAGCAAGCGGGGGCGGGGGGGGGGGCTGGTGTGGCGGGGGAGGGTGGCTGTGGGGCCAGAGATCAGAGATGCCTCTTTCCTGCTGACTCCCATCTGCCACATCACCTCCTATGCTCAGCTCTCAGTGCATTCTTGGATGAGCACAGGACCCAATCACCCCCAAAGCCTAAACTCTGAGCACTTGTGATTTAAACCACAACAGGCAAGAAACTACACAGCCAGCCAGACTGATGCTGGAACTGATGCTGGAACTCAGGCAGGCTTGCTTCAGGCCCCCCTAGCCTTTATGCTTTGCTGGAGCTCATGGCGGCTGTGACTTGAGCATTCAGATCCCATCCATGGTTCCTGTTAAAACTTAATACCCATTGTGGTGGTGGTAGAGGCCCAGGCCGTTTGGGAAGTGACTGTATTGTGGGCTCTGCGGTCATGACAGATTGGTGCTTTATGAAGGGGCCCATGGAGGGTAGCCCCTGTGCTTCTGTACCTTCTGTGGGGGTAGTATACAGTGCTCCTCTTTTCCGGTATTGAGGGTAGACAGCCAAGTGCCATTCTGGAAGAAGAAAGCAGCCCTCACCAAACAGCAGTCCTGCTGGGCCCTGGATGATTTATTACTTATAAATAATCTGGGCCTTGGCATTTTGTTACAGCAGTGCTGAGGGACTAAGATACTTAGCTTACCTAGTCTTCTTTTGTTTTTCCCAAGAGCTAGGAAAGGCAAAGAAGGTAGCATCTGTTCTTGGCTTGGGCATCCACTGCTGTCTGGGTGGGATAAAATGCTGGAGAGAGATCGTATAATAGTACTGGCAGGACAGAGGTTTGGAGCAAGTTCCTTCTTTGACAGTGACAGTGACAGTGACAGTGATAAGGCCTGACGTGCTTATCCTTTCTCAAACTGAAAATATAGAGAATGGTTGAGCCTAGAGGCCTTTTTTGTTGTTGTTGTTGTTGTTGGGGGTGGGGACCTTGTTTGTATGCACCCCAAAGACCCATGCATTGGAGAACATCTGCTGGTTGGCAGTGGAAGATGCAGATGTATTTTTCAGATGCAAAAGTCAAAGCAGGAGAGGATGGTAGGGAGTGTCGGAATGCAGGCCTCTGGGGGATGGATAAAGACCTCGAAGTGCATCCCTGAGGCACATGAACATAGGCACTGTGAGAGAGATGGGTTGCTCTCTACTGGGCATGATGCTTTGACCAACAAGAAGACAGCCACCTGCTGCAGCAGCTATAAATAGAAGAGGAAGCAACACAATGAAGAAGGACATGTAGGAAGGAAAGAGCAGATAACATTACCTACAGACCATCAGAGTAGTGATGCTACTTGTCGTAGGCCTGGAGAAGAAAAGTGAGCCAAACAGATGCAAGGACTACCTCGGGAACCCAAGTGTCTGTTTAATAGCTAAATGTGGCTCGAAGACTGTGGAATGAGGCTGAGGTATCATTAAGACTGTTCGGCAGCAGAAAGCCTGCTTGGCAGAGCATGATTGGTGGTAGCTGCTAACAAAAAAAAAAAAAAAAATAATAATAATAATAATAATTCATGCTTCTATCTTAACAAGTTCAAACTTCCCAGCCCACCCAGCCATGGTTTATAACACTTATAAATCCCTGGATCCATCTGGCTCAGTCTGGAAGCCACATCTTGTTCAAGAATCACATTTTCGAAGTCAAAAGTAATTAGGAATTCTCTATTTGAATTTAGGAAAACTCTGATAGGCTCTAAAGACTGCAGTCCACAGCAGCTCTTCTCAGTCACCCCCACTCTATAGCTGTTCCAGAGCTTCTCTCTCCAGATGAGTTAGAAATTCCTTTATCTTGAGCACATACTACTGTTCTGCTCTTCTTTCCATGTTTTTTGTCTCAGCTTTTTATGACACAAACCATCATTAACCTTTTTTGGGGTCTTCTTTTTCTTACTCTTCTTTTCCCTATTGTCTCTCTTCTGTACCTAAAAAGTGCAAAGAGCCATTAGAAGGTGAACTCACCAAGGTGAGTGCTGCCAAGAAGTCAAAACTGGGCACCAAGAGGGAACAGACAGGGAATTCTCTTTGTCAGGGTAAGTGATTCTACAGTTATGGGGGCTGGAGCAACCACACATCCTCAGAGATGGCTAATTTTTATTTAACATCAGTGAAAACTGTTAAAAAGTCCTGGTACTTATAGTTTACAAAAAAAATATGTACCATGCCTCAATGGATTCTCAAAACCCTGCCAGTGTAATTATGCCCATTACAGAGGTAAGAAAAATTGAGTCTGAGAGGCTAAATAAACTAAAAGAATTTTCAGAGCAGAGCCTCAGAATTTGAACCCAGAACATCTGACAAGGCCTAGAACTTGTTCTCCCCTGCTGCATTCTCTTCAGTATCTGCCTTATTCTTTCTGCCTCTGCCATTCTCTTGGTGTCACTTGTGTCTCTTTCCTCTGCTATTTTGGAACTGTTGGAAATTTCTTCCCTCATTTAAAGCCACATGGTTTTGTTGCAAGAAGCAACAAAGATAAAAATGTTTCTTCCTCCTCTTCCTCTTCCTCTTCCTCTTCCTCTTCCTCTTCCTCTTCCTCTTCCTCTTCCTCTTCCTCTTCCTCTTCCTCTTCCTCTTCCTCTTCTTCTTCTTCTTCTTCTTCTTCTTCTTCTTCTTCTTCTTCTTCTTCTTCTTCTTCTTCTTGATATGACAAAAGATGAAGAACTTTTAAAGAGACTTTATCCAATCTATTCTCCTCAGAATTGCTTTTCTATGTCATCTGCAGGTTAACATCATGACTCACACCCTGGTATGGCTAGGATTTAAGAGACCAGATGT
>PVJA010000934.1:0-45053 GCA_004027025.1 Myocastor coypus
AAGAAGGGCTATAAGGATAGTCAATATTTTGGACCTAGCCCTTCAAGGTTAATAAAGACTCAGGATATAAGAGAACCTGTGCTGTAATATCCTATAACTCAGAGGTGTCCCAAATTTTCTGGTCATGGAGATTATGGGACCTCAGAGGAAAGGGATGAATGAACTGCAGTGCGTCTAAGGAGAGTCACCCAGAGAAAACCATTCTCTGAGGCTTTCACAGAAAGCAAAATGGCCAAGCAATGGCCGTGACTCATCCCGAAGGCTAACACTAACAACAGTTCTACGAAGTACTGTCTATGGTCTCAAATTTAATCCTGAGGGGATTTGACCCTGGAAGATACAAAAAAAATGAATGTTTAGTTATACAGGTCTTGCTTTGACTTGCCCTTGACCACCCAGCAAGAAAAAAAAATCCTTAATTACAATGCATGGAACGCAGAGCTAGATTGGTGAGATGAGCTTTAGGAGGCTTAGATTCAAGTCTCCAACATCACAAGCTTCACTGTTGGCACACTGCAATTGCAAAACCTTTGACTGTGTATGTATCTGCTTCCTCTTAGTCCAAAGAGAAGTATATTATTTCCTTTTTTTTCTTTCTTTCTTTTTTCTATGCAACATCAATAGGGAGGTGGGTCATGCCCACACACTGCACTCTATAGAATGATTGTGAGGACAATATGCAATATGTCAACTTTCAAAGAAAAGAAGGGGGAAAAGAAAAATAAAAGTAATGTGGATTTAGAAAGGTTAATGTTTAATTGTTTGATCAATCTTATATACCTATATGTATTAATCTAAACTGATCTGATGATGAAAATATGTAATATAACCATTGTTAAATTTAAGCAATAAAAAATTGAAATAAAATAAAATAAAATAAAGTTATAATATTATTAGGGAAACTTAGCACTCCATTATCTCAAAGAGACAGGTTAATTGGGCAAAGCCTCAAGGAAAAGGTAGCAGAACTAAAACAAACATTTTTCACAAATGACCGTTGTTATCTCTCCCTCTTGAAGTTTTCCCCTAGCTGCTATGTAGTGGTCTTCTTTGTCATATATATAATCATTCTTGGTTTCATGTTCACATTATCAGTTTCCAGGATAGTTACCTTTTTTTTTTCTGAGTTCCTAGCTTATAGACTACTTGTTTTTCTTTCTTTTATTTCAGCCTACAAACTGCCTTTTGATTTAAATGTGTTTTGTGTGAAGACAGTATTGTTTTATATTTTTTCTTCATACACTCTGCTAGATCATTTCTTTTAGTTGGTGAATTAAGACTATTTATATTGCTGGTTAGAATTGATACATACTAGCTTATTTTCATCATTTTTCCTGCTATTGGTTTCCTAATTTTGCAGTATTTAATTGCTTTGCCCAGTAGCATGATTTCTTTCTGTTGTTGTTCTTGTAATTGTTTTCTCTTTGATAGCTTTCTTGAATAACATTCCATTCATGTTATAGTGTTGGTTTGGTGGTCATAAATTACTTTAATTGTTCTTTGTAATGGAGATATTTTATTCCTCCATTAATTGGGAAAGAGAGATTAGCAGGTTATGTCAGTCTGGGTTGGATGTTGTGCATTTTTTAGGACTTGAAATATTTTACTCCGAGTTCCAGTTGACTTGATAGTTTATTTTGAGAAACTTTGTACTACTCTGATGAGCTTTCCTATAAACATTACTGTTTCTCTATTCTAATAGTTTTAATACATTGCTCATGTGCTAAATTCCAGGGATCTTGCTTATTCTAAGTCTGAGTGCACATTTATATTGGTTGATACTATCTGGACTTCTATATTTTTCATTTATCTGTATGTTATATTCTTTCCCAATGCTTGGAAAGTTTTCTGGTACTTGTTCTGCAAATAGTCTTTTTATGTCATTTGTGTTGATTCATTATTTTTTATTGACACCAACTAGCCTTATGTTGTTCATCTCTGCATTATCTTTTAGCTGTTTAATTATTGTCTCTTAATTTTTTTTAGACTTTAAGAATTCTGTCAATTCATGGTCACTAACTGCAATAATGTCTTCAAGGTTTTAAAGTCTATATTCAGCTTGATTCATAAAGTTTCACTGGCTTTTAATGGAATATTTAATTTCATGATATAATTTAAATGTGTTCCATGCATTTTATTTCTTTCCTATATTGTTCATTCATAGTTTCTAACATTGTTTTATGTTCCTTTTAAAAACTTGGGAAGTGAAAAAAAAGGAAGATAACTACAAGTCCTATCTGTGTAGTAAGATTTGGTACAAACTGTACTAAGTGCACAAAACAAACCAAAAATATGTATATATAATGATTGTTATTAGTTTGTCATTAATGGCTTTTATCAGACTGAGTTAAAACTATCTATTCTGATTTTCTGTAGTGTTTTATCATGAATGAGCTTTGGACTTTTTCAAATGCTTTTTCTGCATCTATAGAGATGATCATGCAACTTATGTTTTGCTCTGTAGATATGGCATATTGCCTTTATAGATTTCCATATGTTTAACCATCCATGCATCCCTTAAATGAATCCCATTTCATCATGGTGTATAATCTTCTGGATGACTTTCTGTATTCTCAAAGCTAGTGGTTTATTGACAAATTTTGAATCTATGTTCCTTTTGGATATTGACCTGTAGTTCTCTTTAGCAGTTTTATCTTTCTCTGGTATGTGTATGCGGGCAATACTTACACTAAGGAAGGAGTTAGATAAGATTAATTCTCTTCACATTGCTTTAAAAAGCTTCAGGCACATTACATTACATCTCTTCTAAATTTGTTATAGAAAGAAAAGCATATCATCACAGCAAAAAAAAAAAAAAAAAAAAAAAAAAAAAAAAAAAAAAAAAAAAAAAAAAAAAAAAAAAAAAAAAAAAAAAAAAAAAAAAAAAAAAAAAAAAAGATAATAATCTCAATAGGTGCAGAAAAAGCATCCGACAATGTCCAAAACACTTTAAGCTGAAAATCATTCAGGACATTTACTGTTTTTCTTGTTATGTTTTTCAACTTGATTAACTAATACTGATTTATTCAGAATTTTATATTTTCTTGGTTCAGTTTTGGTAATGCATATATAGCTAGGAATCTATCCATTTCTAGTATATTTTTCACACTATGCCCACAAATATTTTCAAAGTAGGTATTCATAATCTGAATTTTCACATGATCTGTAGTAATTTCACCCCTTTTATCACTTGTCACATCAATTTGAGTTCTTTATTCATGAGCTTGGTTAGGGTCTTATCCATTTTATTTTATCCTTGCAAAGAAATATCTCTTTGATTCATTAATTCTATCATTTTCTTCATCTCAATTATATTATTTTTTGTTCTCACCTTTATCATTTTCTCCTTTTGTTGGGCTTAGTCCTTGACTTCTGTGTTTTCAAGAAAATGTGTAGAATTACATTATTTTTTGAAAGTCTTTTTCCCTGCTATAAGAATTTGCTGCTATAAATTTCCCTCTGCAGATAGGTATCTCTGCATCCAACAGAATCCTGTAGATTTTATTTGCATTTTTACTTGATTATATATATTGTTTATTTTCTTCGTTAATTTCATCTGTAACTCAAGTGTTGCTCAAGAGTGTATTATTTAATTATGATCTTTGCCAAAATATTTTGTCATTAATCTCCAATTCTGGGGTGGCTTTCGGAATAGCTCACTGGTTTCAGTGCTTGAGCTGGCAATCCCTGTGAGGCACAGGTGTCAGCAGTTCAATCCCCAATCCTACACTTAGACAGCCTGAGCCAGCCAAAAAAAATCCTTCTCAATGTTTTGGGCTGGGGAGATAGCTCAGTAGAATAATTGCTTACCTGGCAAGCACAAGGACTTGAGTTCTAATCCCAGGTTCCACCAAAAAAGAAATAATCTCCAATTTCCTTGAACTATGTTGTGATAATACTCATAAGATAATTTCAGTTGCTTTTCATCCAGTTAAGCATGTTCTATGGTGTATTTTAGGGAATGTGCAATATTCAGTGGATAATAATGCATCTTTTATTGTATGGAACACTCTGTAAAGGTCTACTAAGTCAATTATTTCACAAGTTTGTTTTAGTTCTACTGTTTCTTTGCTGACTTTCCTTGACTTGTTGGTCTATCTCATTGGTATTAGTGCCCCATTACAACTGCGCTATTAATTATTTGAAATATCGACCAAGAAATAGGACAAAATTATACTTAAATCACTAAAATATACTACATATACCTCAAGTGGAAACATCAATCGAAATACTATTTTTTCAGAAACAAGGAATGGGAAAAAATATTGGAAGACAACAATCAAAACTTTGGATATATTATAAGCCTATTATAAGCATTGGGTTCTAAGAAAACTACATATATAAAACCTTCAACAAATGTTTCCACAAACATTCACCATAATTTAGAATTTTCTGTTGAATTTTGTAAGAAAGTGGTACTACAGAATGTGACAGATATTTTGGTGACTGAAGCAAATATAGACATTGAGTCTGAAATCCCATATTTGGGCCAGTCTGTCAAACTTTGTGCTTTGGAAAAACATATCAGTTTCATCTTGGAAATAGAAATTAACTTTTACCTCCTATATGATTTGAAGGAATTTAATGTGTTAATCAATGTCAAACCAATTTAAAATCTGTAAGGCTTTTATAATCCATAAATTCCTAGTTAATATGAGCTAATAAGGGGCCTATTAAGTTTTAAAATTGAAAGTATATTAGAATGCTTTGAGTGCCAACTTGATAGCTCAATAGACTAAAGCTCTTGCGTTGACAGAACTCCTCTGCCAGATGTTTCCAGGAGTGCCATGCTGGTCCTATCCCTGGGGAACACTGAGAGAGCAATTGAGTCTGGGCTCATTTAGGAGGCTAAAAACAAGAGGATCACTAGAGTCCCATCTATGTACAAATTTTGAATCTATGTAGAGACTTTGTATCCCCTTCACTAAGTGCATAAAAATGAAGGCTGTGAGACACTGAGCATGAGTGTCTTAGTTACTCTTCTCTCATTGCTGGGACAAACACCTGACACTCAAAATGAGGGAAGGAAATGTGTATTTAGCTCATAGTTACTGGAGTTTTGAGTCCATATTCAGCTGGTTCCAAATCAGACTGGCACATGGCAGAGAGCAACCTTTCAGCAGAGAACAAGGGCGCAGGGAGAACTAGCAGCTCAATCAGCTAATTTCTCTTCCTTTACATTGAAATGCAAATCCCCTGCCCCAGGGGAGATGCAGTACCCATTTCCACAATAATCAATTACAAATTCCAGAAGCCACCACATGACTGCTTGAGGCTTTGGGGAAAACCTGTACAGAAACCGTAACAATGAGATTGTGCAGATGACTTAAACAGAGATGCCTAAGGTAAGAAAACAAACCAATTTATACTTTCTGTCTATTTAGGCAAGATTTGGGCTCTAAAATATCTGTGCTAGGTATGTGGAGTGAGGTTGGTGGTCTAAGCACCTGCCTGGTAAGCTCAAGGGCTTGGGTTCAATCCCCAGTATCACATGCCATGCCCAACTCTCCCTTGCCAGCCACTGAAACCAAGTATGGTGGTGCACACCTGTAATCTCAGTGCTGGGGAGACTGAGACAGGAGGATCACTATGAGTCTGACCTGCATAGCAGGAACCCTGTACCAAATAACTAAAAGAAATAAATCTTTAAAAATTAAAAGAATTAAACAAATCAAAATTTCTACTTTAGTTGTCCAGTCTGATCATGAAGTTTATTTATTTATTCATTTATTTTGTAGTTTAGGGAAGGGTCTACAAGGTGCCCAAGGTCTCACTACGATATCGGAATCATAGTGTTTCACCTATTTACAGCCTACCAAGGGGTTACAGGTGCACACCCCCACACCCAGTCTCAATTGCCTTCTGAGCACACCCCTGGGGCCTGGGGCAGGACTGGCACATCAGCCCCAGGAATCCAACCCCTGGCTCCTGCACCTACTTACAGGTGTTTTAATCCACTGAGCTATTTGACCAGCCCTGATCATTCATATTTAAATTTCTCACTTTAACAGAAAGTTTGTAAATAAAGCACAGACCTCCTCATAGGTCCATGAGTCTGTCTTACTGTGATTCTCTCTTATTAACTTTCACCAGTTTCTGCACTATAACTATACAGGAACTATGCAATTACAAAGATAATCCCATACTTAGAACAGTTTCTCATACTAATCTGGGAGGTTTCCAAAGAATGGCACTGTGAAATACTTCCCTTCACATAAATCAGACAGTTGGATTTGTTAAGATTTTAATATTTGTTTTTATTAGCGTTTAGATAAATTCTTCCACATCATAGTTATGTTTCTATGGAGTACCCCAAAGTAAAAAAATAATAATAATACTTGTAGTAACCTCTGAGCTAACACATATAGTAATAACATAGAAAGTGTCCTACTCCAATAATGCATATTTTATAAATAAAACTTCTTTCAAAGAAGAAGGCTGAAGGACTTTTTCTTCTTTGTAACAGAATGGAAATGATTGTAGAGTCTCATCTTAATATTTTGGAATAAAAATTATCTTTATATGAGTTAGCTTAATTAGTATTCTCGACTTTTCTATTCTAAAATAGTCTCCAGCACCAGGGTAATTGATAGGGAGATTGTGTTTGTATTAGTCAATTTTGTATTACTGTAACAAAATACCAGATGTGAACATTTTAAAAGAGAAAATATTGAGGGATTGTGGCACAAATGCCTGCCTGGCATGTGCAAGGTCCTGAGTTCAAGCCCTGGTCCTGCAAATAAGAGAGAGAGAGAGAGAGAGAGAGAGAGAGAGACAGAGACAGAGACAGAGACAGAGACAGAGACACAGAGAGAATAGAGAGAGACAGAGAGACAGAGAGAGAAGTTTTCAATCCATGGTTGATTTGGTTCAAGGTAGAACTGTCGTGGCAAATGGACATAGCAGAGAAAAACTTGTCACTTAAGGCAGAAAGGTAGCAGAGTAGAAGAGAATGTGAAAGAGCCAAAGCCAGGGAGGAAGGGTTAATGGGCAAAATACAGGCCAAGTCTTCAACACCATCTCATAAATTTTCATCACCTCACAACAATGACATCAAATTAGAAATTTACAAAAAAATTGAACAATTTAAGAGAGTCTTCATGATCCAGTTACTTCTACAAGGCCAAGCTCTGAACACATCAGCTTTAAAGGTGACATTTTAGATACAAAGCACAACAGAGACCCAGTATTCTTCACAAGCTAGGGCTTATAATATGAACTTAATGTGGCCCTAATCGTTTGTCCCACTTGCTTCACAGCATCCAACTATACATGTGAAATAATATAATTTTTATTGTACGTAAATAGTAAAATGTTCCTGGGGAAATATTGTATATGTATCTATGTCATAAAAGGCTAGAGACTTGTTTTATGGAAACAACAAGAAATTCTAGGAAGTTGTATTTCCCCACATGTTTTTTATTTAAAATGAAAATTACCTCATCTATTCATTTTGTTCCTAAAGGCCCCAATTTTCTGGAATGTTTTCTTATATATAATTCTATTTAGGTTAAAGGCATAGATAGGATTTAGGAAAATTGGGGCAATATGAGGCACATACATTTCATTACCTTGGCTTTTTCTTATTCACTGTGGAAGGATGGCTTCAAGCCTGTAAATCGCTGATATTTCTGAAACCATTAGGAAAACTTCCCTATTCATTTTCATTACATAGAAATAACGACTTTAACTTTGATGATTTCTTTGTCATAGAGATGGATTGGATAGTAAAATGAGATCCAAGTTGATTGAATTAACTACATAAATGCCCAGAAATTCAGAGTACTTTCAAAGTTTTTAGAATAATAGCATACTGTTATACTACTTGCTGGTGAATTAATGCACTGCACTTTATCTCACTCATAGGGAAACATATTGATTGATAAATTCGAAGCAGTTGTGGAACATGGAACTGGTTAAGCATCTGCTTCCTCTTAATTCAAAGAGAAAAATGCTTTTTTTTTCCTTTTCTTTCCTTAGCAACATCAAGAGGAAGGTGGGACATACCCACACATTGTGCTCTGTACAACAATTGTGAGGACAATGTGCAGTGTCAACTGTTAAAAAAATTTAATTAATGTTTATGGAAAGTGTAGATGTTTAACTGATCAATTTTATACACCAATGTCTATTAACTTAAACTGATCTGATGATGAAAATATGTAATATAACCACTATTAAACTTTAAATAAAAGAAAAAAATATCAAGGAGATTCAGAAAAAAAAAAAAACAGTAATTACTGTGGCATAAGCTCTTTGTGTAGTTGGTACTATAAGATACCCCAAAAAAACATGCTCAGTGAGTTTTGTCAGCCTTTCCAACATTATTCTTCCTCCAATATCCTCAAAATATATGATGAATTGGGTCCACTCCAGTAGATTATAGTGTTATTCAGTTACTTCTGAACACAATTTACCTGCATCTATGTTTCCCAACTTTTGTTATATATTTATTCATTTCATTGTGTATTTAGTTATTTATTGCAGTGCTGGAGATACCATCTATGGCCTCACATCAAAGACTTACATCACTAGCTCTACTCACTTTCATTTCTTTTATTCTTACTGTCCACAAAATCTTTTAACTTAAATTACATACTCTGACCTAAAATTGGACACTTCTCAGAAAGTTTCCACAGTAACCCAAATTTTTCTTTGCTATCAATGTTAATATTGACACTAGTTGTGTGGGAATCATTTTTGAAACAACTACATTATTATAATTTTCTATTGTTTCTATATTTGCATAGATAAACAAATATAAACCTTAATCCTGCCACTGAAAGTGACTCTAGCACCTTTCTTTTTTCTAGCTTCCCCTCACATAACTGCTCTCTACTAGCACTAGTTAAAATATTTCATTTTCCATTATGATGGTTTTAAATGTAAAGATAAGGTGAGTTTACACAAAGAGGAAAAACATATAATAATCCCATAGACAGATTTTATTTTGCCTTCTTCCAGTGTTCTTGCTGTTGGACAAACATCAAGGAGTATGTATAATTCGAGATAAATTTCATAGTTTAGTGTGTTACAATGATATCCCAGCTAAGATTCATTTTATTATTTTCCAAATTTTAGGAATTCTATTTTTCCATATTCACAAGGAAACAAATACAACATAAAATTAACATAACAGACTTATACAAGCACATACTGCAGTGGAGAAACAGAAATGTGTAGGACCATTTGTTACTAACCTGCAACATATTTCACAGTAACAAGGACACACTGAGACCATGTATTGGCTATGTGGTAAATATGAACATTTCATTTTAAATCCTATTGCTCACTGAAGTGACCATGTTAGAGAAGTGCAGGAAAATAGATTCCCATCTAATACAACAAGGCATGACTACTAAGTATTTTATCAAAGCTAAAATTGGAGCATTTCACAACCCCCCTACAAAAAAAACCCTGCCATGTGTCCTCCAATAAGCATAAGGAACATTAAGATGTTAATTCAAGTGTCTTCCTAATATGTAGAAGCACCATGAGATTGGTGACAGTTTTACTTACAGTTTAACAATACATTTCTTCACATGAATTAGAAATAAATGAGACCTTCCTTGTGCACATTCTTTTAAGAGTTGCGATGAATTCACAAAAGGGTGTATTTCTTAAAGAGTTTCTCTCATCTATCAGCATAATTGAACTTTCTTATACTGAAATTCAGTCTTTACTAAGAAAAAACTATTGAGAACATTTTATATAAAGAGCCTAACTAAGAGAGGAATTTTCTTTATTTCCAAATGTGATTCATAGACAATCATCTCGTATGTTAATAGTATACACTAATCATAAATTAAAATACGTTGTAGAGCTTTCTTTTTTAATATGCTAGAGTGTTGGTTGATCTTTGATAGTATTAGCTGGATTAAAATACACACTGACTTGGCAGACACTAATGTTTTTGTTACAGGCTGCGTCCAATGCTAAATTACCATAGTGAGCAGCTTGGTTCAAGATTTGCAAAGTTTCAGGCCAGCCAAAGAGCTTAGCAAATTAAAGCAATTGCAAGCAGCCTCGGGGACCAGGGGTTCAATCTCCAGGCCTACCATCCCCACCCCTGGGAAGTACTGACACTGCAATTGAGACTGGGGGTGGTGGCGCACACCTGTAATACCAGCTCTTGGGAGGCTGTAAACAGGCAGCTCACTAGGAGTCTGACCTAGTAGTGAGACTCTGAACACCCTGTAGGCCCTTCCCTAAAATACAAAAAAAATTCTTTTGCAAATTATCATTAAATCTCTGGATGTGTTTTCATCACAAAATTGGTTTCTTATTTATTTTTTTCTTGCTTCAGAACCTTTATTTGTTTATTCACTTATTTTTATGGCTGGCTCATCCTGCCCCGAGGGCAGGTCTGGTGCAGCATGTGGTGCTGAGGATCGAATCGCGGTCCCTGAAGCTGCCCAAGCTTTCCCAAGCAGGTGCTTTAGACCACTGAGCCATCCCGCCAGGCCCCATGGTTTCATATAATTTACTCATCTCTCTGTGCAATAGTTATAGCATAAATTATAAATGTATAATTTTAATTTGAATCTTTTTGTCAGGCCCAATGTTTCCCTGCTGATGTGCAAAAATGTGAGCAGATTCAGTGGTTCATATTGTTAAAACCTTATTTCACAAAATATGCTAGGTAAGGAAAGGATTGCATTAAATTTTGTGAATTCTAGGAACAATGTGTAACTATAATTTCAAACAAATTTTTACATAAAATGTCATCATGATAGTTTATAAAATATAGACCCCATGTCACTTAAAAAATGTATTTATTCTCTAAGTGTGAACTACATAGAATAGTATATTCAAAGTGTAGACACGCTCAGCCAACATTTGACATTATTTTGAAGTATTTCTTACTTTCCCACAGTGCATTTTTTTTTCTTTTTACTTTCATTTTTATTAGCACATGTTTGAAGTAGATAATGCACAAAATGAGAACTTGGTCCATATGTCTTCCATGTCAGTCTTTATTTCTAATTTGTTTTTCATATGAAACTATAGAACATTTAAACTTGTAGTAACAAATCCCTTGCTTTGCACCTTCTCATCTGGATTATCGTCACAATATAAAAAATGCTATAGGTTTTGTTTTTCTAAAATCACATAAATGTTCCAATCAACATTCCGACTTTATTCATCTAGGCCTCAAGTAAAGTTTGAGGTTTGTATCAATTTTTTTATTACCATTTAATAAGAAATAACAATGCGACAGTTTCAAAACACGTTAGTAGTGCATTCCCAATAATTGATACAATTCATATTGCGGTACTTGTAGTAGTTTTTTAGAGCAAAGGATGCAGACATGATATTTTTCTAATTATTATTGATAAAATATTTCTTCTCATCAAACTAAAAGACAGTAGCTGTATACATAGCACAATATTCTACAATCATAGTGAGTTACTAGCAGAACTGGCAATTTTGGAAGCTGTTGATTTAAGCCTTTTACTGCTTAACATGCTAATACAGCTTTATTTTTTGTGCCTTAAGGTTAAACTTTTCTGCTGGGTTGTTAAAGGTAAACTAAAGGAAGACCTGTATAATAGAACATGTAACTTTTGTGTCTCTCAAGGCCAATCAAATCCCTTTAGGATTTACCTTGAAACCATGTACAATTATATTATTTAGGCTTTGACAATTATTATTTCCTTTCCATCCCTACAATCATATTTTTATAAGATATTAACTTTGGGATGATTTCTTATAGAAGCTTCTTAACTCATCACCCAATTTGTACTCTTTATTCTCTGTGAACCATCCTGTGGAGCTTCAGTGCACACCCATAATCCTAGTGCCTTTGGTGGGTGAAGCAGGACAATGACAAGTTAAAAGCTTCCCTAGGCAACTATTCAGAACTTTTAAAACAATTTCTGGTCTCTAGTTGCATTCATTTACCAACAAATGATTGAAATATCTCCTGTTTTATAGCTGAGTAATACTCCATTGTGTAAAACCACCCACATCTTCTTTATCCATTCTTTAGTTGATGGGCGTCTGGGCTATTTCCAGGATTTAGCTATTGCAAATTGTGCTGCTATAAACATGGGTCAACATATCACTGTGGTATGATGTTTTCAGTTCTTTGGAAAAAAATACACAGGACGGGAATACCTGACCTCCAATCCTAGATTTTAAGAAATCTCCAAATACTGATATTCATAGTGGCTGTGTTCCAGTATGCACTTTTACTAATACTAGAAAATAATTCTGTTTTGCACACAGTCCATCCAGCATTTGTTATTCGCTGACATTTTGAAGTTAGTCATCTCTTGAAGTGAGAAGACATCTCAGTTTTGTTTTAATTTGCATTTCTTTAATGATCAATCATGTTGAACACTTTTTCGTATATTTACTTTCCAATTTATATTTCTTCATCTGAAAACTATATATTCATCTCAGAAGCCCAATTTTGGATTGACTCTTTGAATTTGATGTCCTGATTTTTTAAAACACTATGCATTCTAGATAGAAGACCTTCGTCAGAGGGACAGTCAATTATATTTTTCTCAGTTTGTGAGTTTCCATCTAATTCTGTTTGAGATTTGCTTTGAAGTGTAGAAACTTTTCAAAGAGTTGAGATCACCATACTCATATCAAGTAAATCAGACTCTTATGTGCAAACATCATACTGTTTCTTTAGCATGAGAATCTTGAAAGAGAAAATAAAATCTGAAGGGTACAATACATCTGGAAAAAGATGGTGAACTTATTTAAAAGGAAAGAGTTACTGAATTGAGAAGAGGACAGGAGAGGGAGTGGGGGAAAAGGCATATCCACATACGTAAGGAGAATGGTTAGGATTATTCTACTGTGGATTTCCAAAGATCCATGGAAAAGAGCAGATAATGCTTGAATTGTTTGGCCTCCTTTTTCAAATTACTGATATTTTTCTCTTACTGTCTTACAATTTTTTTTTCTTTTTTCTTCAAATTTTACATTCATATATATGGTAATATGAACAAATGCTTGGAAGCCAACACTATGCGTTACAACAAATAATGTGGAATTCATACTACTTTTTAAGTGAAATTATGTATCACTTATATTTTTTTTCTATTTTAATACTGTTTTGCACACTCTTTAAAAAATAAAAACAAATCTTGCAAAGGAGCCTGGATTAAATCGCCAATGCAATAATGTTGCATTAAAATCAACACAAAAAGCTCTACTAATTTTTTTTAAAAGACTTAAAAATAAAAAGTTATATTTAAACATCTGCCATTCAGTTAGACATGCTGGAGTATGCCAGCCATGGGAAGCTGAGGCAAAGGACCAGAATTTCAAGGCCAGTCTATCAAGCTGATGAGACTATTTTAAAGGAGGATGGATTAGGGATGTAAGTCAGTGGAATAGAGTCCTTATGTTTGATTGCCAGTGACAGATTTAAACTGGAAATAGGTAAGGATTGATTAGAGACCTTGATCATATTTTAATTGAAAAAAATAATTTTAAGAGTGCTAAATAGTATTGAGACAGAAAAAATACAAATGACGAAGACTAACTAAAATATTAATTTCACAGTGCTTGTTTCACTCTATAGTGCTGTCTTCAAATTAGTTGTTCATATTATCAGATACATGCATGAAAATTTGAAAATCAAAGAAAAAATTTAAAAGAAAAAGAGAACATAAGATTTTAGGAAGAGATAGAAATGAAAAATAATTGAAAAGAAAAATAATTCAGTATTAACTGCTCCTTGTAATAAAATAACAGAAATTCACAGTACTTTTGTCCAAATCATCCTGCTTACATACACAGATATGTAACTTTTCCCCAACTCCCTTTCCTGCCCTTCTCTTCATCTCCATAATCCCTTCTGTTTGGATACGTTCATTCCCTTTGCCCGACATCAACAGATTTTATTTTCTCTTTCAAGTTTCACACTAAGGAGATAATCCAATGTTTTCATGTGCAGGTTTGATTTATTTCACTTGAGTATGGTCTCTAGTTACATCTGTTTACCCAAAAATGCCTCAAATGTATCCGTTCCATAGCAGCATTATAGTCCATCATACAGAAATACCACACCCTCTTTATTCATTCCTCAGATGATGGGCATCTGGGCTGCTTCCGAGGTTTAGCTGTATGACAAATTGTACTGCTATAAACACGGATGCACATGAATTGCTATCGTGTTTTCAGTTTTTCTGGAAAAATCAGGAAAAGAATACCAGGGCCATATGGCACCTCAAATCCTATTTTTTTAAGGAATCACTGTGCTGATTTACACAGTTGTTGTACCAGTCTGTACTGCTACCAACAGTGAAGAACAGTTCATTTTTCTGCACACCCCATCCATCCATTATTTCTTATTTATTGATTTCTTCATAATAGTCCTCCTTTCTGGGGTAAGATGGAAGCTCAGTGTTTTTTTTTAATTTATTGAATGATCAATAATTTGACATCAATTGTAGTATTTACATGCTATTTGTACTTTTTATCTGAAATTTTATACTCATCACAGAAGGACATGCTTTTTAAATGATACTCCTCATAAAAGAGACAAGTTATATTTTGAGTGTCCCATCACAAAATGAAATATATGCTCCTCATGAAAATCATGAATTTCCAAAGAGCAATAGTAGAGCATTAAAACCAGCTCCATATCTTTCTAAGCATAGATCTCTGTTTGACTACATAGCCTGCCCACCTATGAAGCTACTGTGTACAGAAAACCAACCTCGTGAATTTGTTTTCAATGTTTATTCCTTTGTTATTATCAAAAGAACCTAGTATCAAAAGTTTTTGAGACTTTAGGGTAAAAGCAAAGTTACCATATCATTAATGGAAATATAAACTAGTACAATGACTATCAATATGGATATTACTGAAAATTTGAAAATGTAAATGCTAGTTGACCCAGAAGTTCAATATGTCCCCTAAGACTTAAAATCATCATGTTACAAGGATATATGAATACTCATATTTGTAGGAGTACAGTTTATAATAGCTAGGTCTTGGAAATACTATTTATGGTATTTGCATCAACAGATGAGGGGATAATGAAAATGTATTGATATACAATACAGTACTATTCTGCCATCAAAAAGATAAATTTGAGATATTTTGAGATAAATAGATGCAAGCTGAGAAAATAAAGTTAAGTTATATAAGTAAGACACATAAACATTGTATTGTTTCTCTTACAAATTCAAAATACTTATCTACAAATAATTGGCAAAAGAAAAATAAATAGGAAGCACATAGAAGTTTATATATTTCCCTATATTACCTATGCTGTAGTTTAAATTATTTTCCCATATGTAGTAGTTTTATTTGTATTAGTGTTTTCTCTTAGTTCATTGAGAAGACAGTCTTGTGTTATTCTCTTTGCTTTTTCTTTTCAGAGAAAAATCTATTTGTCTCTGTCTTGTACATTGAATATCTACTTTGAAGCTAATGATACACAGTGTATTTACTTTGGTTATTATATTGTTGTTTTGTTATAACATTTTATTTGATTACTAAATATTAGAAAACAAGAAAAAAGTAAAAGAAAAAAATGAATCAACAAGAATTTATTGTATGTAAGATTTATGACATTTTTGATATAGTAGTTAAAAAGATATTTTTAAAAATGCCAATTCCCTGACAATATCCTTTAGAAATTCATTTCGTTCATCCTTGGCAGGACTTAAGAATTTGCATTTTAGCATGTATCATCGGATACCTAGAAGTTACTATTAGCTCACTACACTTTTGAAGCACTGGTCCAGGGAAATATCATACAGTCCCAAAGATTTCTGCCTGACAAAGGTCAACAATTCAAAGTATGGTGTCACATTCCTGTGACAAATTTTTACTAATCTGGAGGAAGCATAATAAATAGCACCTGGGATAATGATGTCATCTGGAACAGGAACAAATGCATCAAAATCCAGGATGAAATTCACCTCATCTTAAATCTTAAAAGTTGCTAAAATTGGGGTTTCATTCAGATTTATTACTATAACAGTGAATTTCGTGCTAACAAAAATTCTATCATTCAGAAGTAGATGAGTATTCTGCCTTATTCTATGACAAAAGCAGTTAACTTCTCTTCCCTTCGAATTATGTGCTCCTTTTTCTCTGTTCTCTTTTTTGGTTCTATATTTCATGACCAAATTAAAATATTATGTCTTACAGATTGACAAACACTAATTCACAGATAATAAAGCATTGCATTGTAAAGTCTTCTCAAACATAATCTAGCACAATAATTTTTTCTGCAGATGATAAAATCAAGGCACTGTCTTTAATGATGCATTTAAAATTTCAATCAGTGGGCCAACAAAGATATGAACTCCAACCTTTCCAATTGTCTCAGTTTCTCTTTTCTCATTGCTGAGACAAGTATCTGACACTCAGAATGAAGCAAAAGTTTATTTAGCTCACAGTTACCAAAGGTTTCAGTATATACTCAGCTTGCTCCAAGGCAGACTGGCACATGACACATGGCAGGAGTTCATGGTGGCAGAAGTCAGTAAAGGAGGAAGGGCAAAATGGAGGATTAAGAGCAATAATGTCCACAGAGAGCAAGCCTGTCTCTCTTTCTCTCTTACGTTGTATTCAGGTTATCTGCCCCATACTGGGTATAGCACTCATATTGATAATCTCGGCAGTGCTAAGAATCATAATCCCACCCTTGGATCATGAATTAATTACAAACTCTAGAACTGTTCCGCAATGTCTGCATGAGGCTTTGCGAGGAAAAATACAAACCATAACATTCTGCCCCTGCATCCACAAAGACTCTTGCACATCCTTTATGCAAAAGACATTTCTGCAAAAGACAATTTAGACAATCTCTAAGAGTTGCCAAATTTACAGCAGTTTCAGCATTGCTGAAAATCCAAGTCCCAAGTACCCTCCAAGATCTAAGGTAAACTCTTAACTGTGAGCCCCCATACAAAATAAAAATTAAACACTTTTAACATTCAAAGGCACAAGATATTGTTCCACAGGAGCCAACCTGAAGTCTTCACATCAACTCAAGCAGACACCCAGTCCAGGGCTCCAGATGGCAGAGGTAGGACAGGGAGGGGTAGGTAGTGACTGGGACATGAAATCAGCAGAAAGTTGCCTGTGTGATGTGTCTTTTCACAGTTAAGCTAGATGTACCCCATCAGTCCAGATGTGGATCAACTGAAATATATTTTCTCCATCTCAGAAGTTCAACTATGTGTACAGTGGCTATACCTGACAGAATGATTTGTTATAGCACAACTTACATATTCAAATGGACAAAATGTAGTATCATCTACAGTTTCTTAAAATAGCCTTGAATGGGAGCTTTCTTTACAGTGCTATGTGGTCTACATAATACTACCTACAAAACATAAGTAAAATATTTACTACTGGGTATAGTGAAGATCACAAAAATTCAGGAAAAAAAATTCACATTTAAAGGAGAACCCATAAGAATAGTGGCGTGTTTCTCCTCACAAATCATCAAGTCAAAATAGACCATGGCAGGAAGTTTTTCAAGTCATATAAGAAAACAAATTCCAAGCCAGACTGATACAACCTACAAAACGCTCAAGTTTAATGCAGAAGTGAAATACTCCCACAGCAAGAAGGAATTCAAAAATGGACAGGTATTCCCTGCTCCTGACTAGGAAGAACCAACATTGTGAAGATGGTCATACTCACAAAATTGCTATACAGACTTAACCTAATCTCTCTCAAAATGCAACAAACATACCTCACAGATATAAGGAAAGCATTCCTTTTTTTTTTCTATTTTAAGGAAGAGTCTACAGGGTGTTAAAGGTTAAACTACATAGATTGGACTCATAGTGATCTGCCTCTTTGTAGCCTCCCAATAGCTGGTATTATATGTATGTGCCTGGATGTCTTGTCTAAATCATCATCTCAATGAAACCTCGGGTGATGCCAGCGCAGCAGAGCCTGAGGATTGATTAAATGCCCAGCCCCTCTGCTTGCTTTCAGGTGATTTAATCTGCTAAACTATTTGGCAGGCACTGAGAACACATTTTTAAAATTTATTTGGAACAAGAAAAAAAATTAGAATAGCCAATGTAGTCCTGGCCAACAAAGCCAAAGCAGGAGGCATTGCAACCCCTGACTTGAAATTGTACTACAAACCCACAGTGATAAAATCAACAGATTATGGGTCAAAACACACATCTAAGGCTCAGATGAACAGATTAGAAGATGCAGAAATAATTACACACAAACTCAACTATCTTATCTTTGACAAAGGAGCCAAACATGTTCACTGAAAGAAAGATACCCTGTATTACAAATGGTGTTGGAAAAACTGGCTCTCCACATGCAAAAACTATAACTAGATCAGGGTCTATTACCATACATTAACCTGAATTCATAATGGGTTATTGATCTAAACATTTAAATAAATCACTAAATCTCCTGGAAGAGAAAGTAGATGAAAATCTTGAATATATAGAGGTAGACATACAGTTCATGAACAAAAATCGAACTGCACGAGGAATACTTAAAACAATCAACAACCAAGACCTTCTCTTATTGAGAAGTTTCTGCATATCAAAAGAAATCACCTACAGAATAAAAGGCCAAGCCACAAATTTGGAAAAAACCTTAAGCAATTATCACTCAGACCAAGATCTTCAATCTAGAACATATGAAGAACTAAAAAAAAAATGATTAGGGCCCCAAAACATAAAGACCTAATCCATGTATTGTCATCTGAGATGAATGTACGTTTCAAGAGAGAAAAAAACAATACAAGAGGCAAAGAAATACCTGAAAAAAATTCCACATCAATATTTCAATGTTTTAACATTGAGATACCATCTCAAACCAAGAAGAATGTCTATCATAAAGAAATCATCTAATATCAAATGCTGAAGAAACTGAGGGGAAAACAAACCCTTCTCCACTGCTGGTGGCAATGTACACTTGTATAACCACTATGGAAATCAGTGTGGAGACACGTCAAAATCTATGATTGGAATTATCACTCAATCCAGTTATTCCTCTTCCGTATATTATGCCAAAAGAAATCAAAATATCATACCATAGTGATATATGTATACCCACGTTTGTAGCAGCACAATTTATGATAACCAAATTTGGCAGTAACCAAAATGCACATGACCTAAGGAATGAATGAAAAAGATGTGATATTTTTATACAATTTGATATTACTATAATAATGGTAATAGTATAGAAATAGCAATAAAGACAAGCCGGATACATTAGTTGCTAAGTGAATGTAACTAGAAGATATATTCATACCTGAAATATACCAGAGTCACGGGTACATCTCTTATTGTTTCCATTCTGTAAGTACGTGAAAGAAGAAATAAAACCTGAATAGTATGATAGATATAGTAAAACAAAAATAAATGAATTTAAGGATTAAACATTGGAAAGGAGAAAAAAAATTTAAAAGGTGAAAAACATGCAAGTAAATATCCAGGATGGCTGAGGTGACTGTATTAAAAATCTTCATCAGTTCTTTTGAAAATAGAAGCTAATGTGCAGAATTTTTACCTTGACTACACTGTATGCTGATGTCTGCAATCTAAGCAATTATACTGAGGACATCAATGTGTAATTCAAAAACCTTGCTTTAATACCTGTTAACTTGGTCTTCTACAATGTGTATTAATTTTAGCATCTTATCAATTATTTCTACAATCTCTTCAAAGCATTTTTAAAAAGCAAAAATGAACAAAAGTTCAAGGATTTTGAAAGCAAGCAGTAATATACAACCATATGTTCTGTCTTACATAACTACATCTGTTAATTTGAACAGATTTGACAATAATAATAGATAATACAGTTGTCATTGTTACTCAGCTACTCTTGTTTGAAAATCTGTGTCATACGTATTTTTGGTTGCTGCCAAATTTGGTTATCATAAATTGTGCTGCTAAAAACTTGGGTATACATATATCACTATGGTATGATATTTTTATGTTAAATTTTTCTCTCCTCTTTCTGACTTTTATTGTTGCTTTTGTTTTCAGACTTCAAAATAAAATTGAGTTAAATTTGAAAAAAGAAATATAGTCTACATAGCATCTCATTGAGCTGCTCATGTATGTGTTTGTAATGCAAAATTGACCATAGATAACATGCTAACAAACAAGGATTACTGTGCTCCCATAAAGCTTTATTTATATAAAAAATGAGGCTGGGGAGATAGTTCCATGGCGTAAGTACCTGCCTGGCAAGTGCAAGGTCATGAGTTCAAACCCTGGTCCCGCAAAAAAAAAAAAAAAAAAAAAAAAAAGAATCTTGCTTGGTAAAGTTAAATATATAATGAAATCCACACCATTCTATTATTAAATGGTGAGACATAAAATATTTATCCATATCTAGTATGGAAGTAAAGAGACAAATGTATTAAAATGTAATAAGCACTACCATAATTAGTTAATAAATATACTTTGTAAGGGAATGTAAAATGTGATATCGATAACATGAAATGAGAGTAAAACTTTAGTAAGTATACAGTTCAAAGGTTAAATTTAACTGTATAAGAGTGACACACAAAGAGAAAAAATGAAAGCACACTATTACAAAAAGAAGTCATAAATGAAGAAAACAAAAGAGAGAGAAGGGATCCAAGACACAGCAAGTTTAAGTTTATAAAGTTGTTACCTATCAATAATTACTTTAAAGGGAATAATGTAAAGTATCCAACTGAAAGAACCGTGATGACTAAACTAGTTTTAAAAAAAAACATATTCAGTCTATGAGTACTAGGGCACATTTTAGCTTTTAAAAACCCAGGTAGGTCAAAAAGAAAAGATATGAATAAAGTGTTCTTCAAAATGATAACCAAGAGATATCAGGGTTAACGACAGGTACAATGTTTGAAAAGCAAATGTAGTGAATATTTAAATTTAAAATTTTATTGCAGTAAAAGACAAAGTGCCATTATTCCACCTCAAAATTCTCAAAGAACTTTCTCTTCTTTCAAACACACCATATCATTCTTGATAACGTGTCTTCTACGATTATACATTTTAAACAAATATATAAGCACTCACAATATATTTACATTACATATTCTATGTCAATTAATTAGACTTCCAGTGAAAATTTGTCAAAAGAGATAAAGAAGATCATAATATATTAATAAATATGTTAATTCATCAACAGAATATAAAAACTGTAACTACATATACCAAAAACTGAGCACCTGAAGAAATTATTAACAGAATTTATAGGAGAAATTGGGCATAACAAAATAATATACAGAAAGATTTGTTTAATGTAGTATGATGTAGAGAGTAAAGTCCTCACGCACACACACACACACACACACACACACACACAAACACAAACACACATAATATTCCATCCAAAAGTGACAGAAATCACAAACATAATATTCCATCCAAAAGTGTCAGAAATAACTAATGCACATTTTTCAACATAGACTATACTTTGGGTCTTGCCCAATTTAAGATTGAAGCCTATTAATTATTCTTTTAACTGGAATGGTGTGAAAATAAAAAACGATGGTATAAATAAAATTAGAAAATTCACAAATAGGTTAAAATTAAAATATTTTTATACTAGTGGGTTGAAAATGAAATAAAAATCTCCCCTAAAATAAATCAAAAGGAAACAAAATGTGACAACTCTTATGAGATAAAGCAAAGTAACTCCAGCAGGGAAATTTATAGCAATAAATGACCACATATTTTTAGGAAAAAAATATCTAAAATGAATAAACTAAATTTATTCCTCAATAAATATAAAAACAAATCTCATCCTAACTAAATAGGTCAGTCTCATTGCTAAGAGTTTGGGTTCAGTTTGGGTTTAAAATTGCAACAATTATGGTGAACAATGTTAGAAAAGTGATATTGCTGATTTCTTATAAATTATGTTTTTGAGGGGCCCGGCGGGATGGCTCAGTGGTCTAAAGCACCTGCTTAAGAAAGCTTGGGCAGCTTCAGGGACCGCGGTTCGATCCCCGACACCACATATTGCGCCAGCCCTGCCCTGAGGGCAGGCTGGGCCGGCCATAAAAATAAATAAACAAAAGTTCTGAAATAATTTATGTTTTTGAGATATTGTGGATGATATTCTTCTAACTTCTAAAAGGTTCCTGTCCTCTTCTTCACCTTACTCAGCATTCAACCTACTCCTACCTCCTCACTCTAGAAATGATCACCCAGGTCCTGATAGGATTACAGGTGTTGCACACTCAGGATAATTTTGGCTGAGTCAGTCTATAATTTTCACTGAGCAATCAATCAATTGGGCTATTAGAAGAATGGAGGAAACTCCGTGATTGGCTCAGTTTGGAGAACTATTTGTACTTTGGCAGCATTGATATGACCTGAAATGAACCAAATGAGGTATTTAAGTGTACAAGTCCAAAAAATGCACAATAAGAGAGCAATCTAGGTTCCCAAGAGTCAAAGGAGCTAAGTGAATGTAGAAGATAACCAGAGTTTGATTTGAGAAAAATCTTGGGTCATCAAGGGATTTGTAAGTTTCTGATCATAGAGCCACTTAACCTTATCCAGAATGGCGTCAGTCCATCTCAACCAGTTGAGAAAAGTTAACATAGATGCCAAAGTTTTCATGAAAAATCACATAGATAACTTCCTGGCAAGTAATTATCTTTTCCAGTAACTCCTTGTGTCCCCCCACCCACAATAAAAAAACAAACTTCCAAGGAGTCCAGAGACTATCGAAAGCCTATGAAACTGCTTCTTAAATAATGTGACAGTCTGCAGCAGCGGTAGTAAAGTTACTGATTTGTGTTGAATTGACCACTATTTCATAGGATAGTCACATGAGAGCAATGATGTCTAAGACTATGAAAAGTATGGGTTGCCTTATTTATTAAGAAAGTCTTTGGGTATCTGGTGGCTTCTGAAAATTAACTTTATCTCAAAAGGATCCACAACATCCATTATTTGCCATACCTTCCTTAATGTCATTTTGAAGGAAGGTTTGCTCATAGGTATCAGTGGACTCAGGTGTTACTTCGGGCTGTAATTTAGGGAAATTCTGCTCTAAGTCTCTAGAAATAGTCCACAATTTCACTAGGAATGATGAACCCAGGCTTTGTGTTCTATCACTTTAACTACGTCCGAAGTGGAAGTCCTTTAATCCTGCCAGCTACTGTCCTGTTGATTCCACTCTGAACTTTAACAATGCATTCAAAGAGTGTGGGTAATGTTCTTCCCCAAGGTCCATTTCTTAGTGTACTCAGGTCCAGTTATTCCTCTGGCTGACATCTCTTCACAGTTCATAAATACCATGAGGTTGAATGTTTATGAAAAATAGGTCTAAATTTTTTCATTAATAACTGAAAGTGCAGTGCTGAACACAGTGATATTTATGAAGTAGATTCCCCTGCACAGCTACATGAATGTGTGCTGGGTTGAATGCTCCACTTACATGATTTCTCTTCCAACTTTCTCTTCCACTTTAGTAAATGCTTATCTACTCTCTTGCTCTGACCTTTAGTGTTGTCACTCGTACTGTGGTTTTTTTTTTTTTTTTTTTTAATGGCTATACCTTTCTGCAGCTTGGAGGTAAAAAGGAAGAGATATAAAGCAAATGTATATAAAGAAGAAGAAACCATTTTTGTCAATAGTCAGGAAAAGGTATTTATTCCTCATTCTTCCTCGTAAATATGTGCAACTCTGTATTTATCAGTATTCCATTGCTAGAAAAACATATCGTACACACATAATTTAAGGGAAGAGGAGTTTATTTGGTTCATTGTGTCAGAGAGTTTAGGTCCTGTTCTGCTGGCTTTATGGCAGAAGTACTGTGGCAGAAGTATGTGGTAGTAGAGTGAAGCCACTCATTTCATGGAGGCTAGGAAGTAGAGCAAAGACAGACTTGAACAGCAAGAGATACACCTTCCAAAGGCATACCACAATGATGCATGTTCCACTAAGACACCCTACCTCATAACATATTTAACTATGAACGTCAATAGACTAATCCACTTATGCATGTAGTGCCCCAATGATCCAATTTCCTCTTCAGGAGCCTCTTAATCCTGTCAAGTTGTCAGTAAGTATTAACTGTCATAATTTCCATAAAGAAAATTTGTTCCTCATCTGCCTGTTCCTGCTTAAGTGCACCTGTGAATATATGCACACAGACACACACACATAGACATATACACAGACACAGACACAGACACACACACACACACACACCAGAACCATTCTGAATGTCTGTCTTTAACATTTTTCTATGGGATGTCAAATATTCTCAAAAGTTCTTCCCCTTTCAAGTAGTTCTTGTTTCCCCTTCACTATGATGACTGTAACCTCATATGGAATTGAGTTATCCGTTTCTGGTAAGATCCTCTAAAAGTAATAAATGTAAACTAATTAACTTAAATAATGTAGATTGTGGTTCATGGATACAGCTCAGTGGAACAGCATTTGTATGGAAAGTACAAGGCCCTGAATAAAATTTTGAGTACCAAAAAACCAAAAAAATACATATATTGTAGATTCTGTGAGTCATTTCCTTATCTTTAATTTCCTTTAATTTCTCATTCTCACAGAAGTACTATGCAGTATCTTAGCAATGATAATTTATTTCAACAAGGGAAGTTATTACTGAAAGTGTCGTGACTCATAACAGATGATATTCTGCTACATGTGGTATTACAAACTCCACTCCCACCCACCCAGAATGACCAATGACAAGGTAAGACCTCTCTGTTGAGTGCACCTCCTGCACTATCAGCCACCCGAAATCTGTCCCAGCCTGCCCACACTGACCACCCTGGCCCAAGCCCACACAGAACCACTCCCTGGCACGTGCCCTGGAACCACCAGCTACCAGAACTCTGGCCCTGCCTGCCCATGCTAAGAAATGGGGTCTGAACCCAGATAGGAACTCTCCATGGCTTGCACCATGAAAGCCACTGGAAATCCTCCCCGACCTGTCCACTCTGACCAACTTGGCCACTGTCCAGCTGCAGCATGAAGAAGCTGATCAGAGTAGCCAAACCCAGCCAGGCACATCTGGATGGGATCAAGATTGGTGGATCTGGACCCTAGTTTGGATAGGTGCTAATGACATAGCTTTACCAAAGTACAGAGGGTCATACACAATGACAAACGGAAGGAGCAAGATGCAATCTTAGATCCCGAGCCCACTCATAACAAATACAGGAGTCACTACCATGGAATAAAATGGAGAACATTCAACCACAGTTTCTGATTTGGTAGCATCTGAGGTAGACAGACAAGTGCACAAATGAAGAGAGGAACATAGATCAGAGATAACATCTCAAGTATAAAAAGAAATTCACGAATTAATGGAATCTCAAGTGGAAAAACAACTGCAGAAAAGGATAGAGGAAATCAGAGCAGAAATAACATCTGAAGTAAAGAAAGACATCTGTAAAGTAATAGCATTTAAAGTTAGCGAACAAATTGAGAAGGTAGAGAGGAGATAAGAGTAGAAACAATCTCTGAACCAGAGGAAAAAAAAGGATAACAAAAATGAAAGTCTTAAACACTACTAAAGAAGACAATGATAAAAAAAATTAAGAATAAAAAGTGACGGGTTCTCTGAATGAACAATATAGGAAAGAAATAGATTGCATTAAGCAGTTTCAAGGAGATATACAAGAAAATAAAATCTCAACAACAAGCTAGCAACACCATACAAACGAAAGTGAAGATAGAGTCTCAGATCTTGAAGACACAGTGGCAGCTAGTGAAAAGGTAAGAAAGGATCTCTTGAAAACCAATAAGATGCAGGAAAAAATAATTCAACATCTGAAAAATGATGCAAAAAAGAACAATTTGAGATTAATAGGAATCAATGAGAAAGAGTCAACACAAATGATAGAAAAAGAATATAGGCAGAAGTAATAGCAGAAAACTTCCCAAATGTGAGAAAACAATTGGATATTCAGCTAACTAAAACATACAGAACTTCAAATAATATCAACTTAAATAAAAACACACCCAGACATATAATAGTCAAAAGCCCACATATCCAGCAAAAGAACAATATACTAAAAGATGATAGGGAAAAGAAACAGATCACATTTAAAGAAAAACCCATCAGAATAACAGCAGATTTCTCTTCACAAACTATGAAGTTAAGAGGAGCATGGAGCGGAGTGCCTCAAGTCCTCAATGAAAACAAATTCCAGCCTAGACTGCTAAACCCGGCAAAACTCTCTTTCAAGTATGAGAAGTGAAATGCTTCCAGAAGAAGGAACAACTAAAGAATTTCATGACGGGAATGCCAAGCCTACAGAGATTACTAAAACATATCTTAGAGGGAGAATAAAATTACCTGACCTCTACATATGAGACCAGAAAAAAACACACCAAAAAGACAACGAACTGAACATGAGAAAAAGGAGTAAACAGTAGTAAATAAAAGACATGTCAATCATAAGTAAACGCATTTCAATTATAACCATCAATGTAAATGGGATCAATTTCCCAATTAAAATAAATAGACTGTCATAATGGATAAGGTAACAAAATCCAACAATATGCTTTATATAGGAAACACACTTAACTCATGAAGAAACACATAGGCTAAAAGCTAAAGGATGGAAAACAATAGTACATGCCCCAGTACCTCAGATAAAAGCAGGGTAGCAATCCTATTTGCAGACAGTCTAAACTTCAAAGCAAGACAGAGGTAACACTCATACATATGTATGCACTCAATACAGGAGCACCAGGTTATATAAGACGAATCTTAATGGACTTGAAAAGTTTACTATCCAATACCACAGTCATAACAGGTGACCTTAACAACCCTTTATACCAAAAATATATGTCAAGCAGACAAAAAATTAGCAAACAAGAAGCAGAACTGAACCAGATCTCGGAAAAATAGGACTTGGTGGACATACACAGAATGTTCCACGCAGTGACTTCTGAATACACACTTTTTTTTCTATGCACATGGAACATTTTCCAAAATAGACCACATACTAGTGCATAGGTCATGCTTAAGTATATGCAAGAAAACAAAAATTATCTCATGTATACTATCTGACCTCAATGCAGTGAAACTGAAATAAATGGCAAAAGAAATAACAAGAACCCAAGAAATGCATGGAGATTAACCAAAACTCTTCTGAGCAACCAGTGGGATACAGATGATGTTAAACAATATTTACATTTTAATGAAAATTCAAACACAAACTACTGGAATTTACTGGATGCAATGATGCCAGCTTTTAGATGGAAATGTATAGCTCTGAACTCACACATAAAGAAAATGGAACAGGAACAAATAAATCTCATTGAGCACCTAAGCTGACTAGAAAAGGAAGAGCAAATGAAACCCAAAGCCCAAAGACAGGAAGAAGTTATAAAGATTAGAGCAGAAATTAACTCCCTCGAGATAAAAAAAAAAAAAAAAATAGTACGAAGAGTTAATGAATCAAGAAGCTGTTTTTTTGAATGATTAAATAAAATTGATAAGCCCCTAGCTAACCTCGTCAAAGAGAGGAAGGAAAGGCCTAAAATTGAAGCAATAAGAAATGAAACCGGTGAAATTAATACAGACTCAACAAAGATTCAAAGCATCATGAATAGTTACTTTGAGAATCTTTACTCTCACAGAACTGAATATACAGATGAGATGGACAGGTTTTTCGAAAGGTACAAACTACCAAGACTGAATCAAGCAGATACAAGAACTCTCAATAACACAATAACAGCCAGTGAAACACAAAATGTAATTAAAAGTCTACAGACAAAAGAAAAGTGCAGGTCGTGATGGATTCACCACTGAATTCTACAGGAAATTTCCAGAGGACATAATCCCAATATTCCTCAAACTCGTCAATGAAATTGAGAAGGAAATGGTCCTCCCAAAATCATTCTGAGAGGCAAGTATCACACTGATAACAAAACCAGAGAGAGATGCAACTAAAAAAGATAACTACAGGCCAATTTTTCTCATGAACATAGATGCAAAAACCCTCACCAGTTGAATACAGCAAATCATCAAGAAGATTATACAGCATGACCAGATAGGATTTATCCCAGTGATACAAAGATGGTTTATTATACGCAAATCTATAAGTGTAGTATACTATATTAATAGAGCCAAAGCCAAAAATCACATGATCCTCCCAACTGACGAAGAAAAGTCTTTTGACAAAGTTCAACCCTCATTCATGTTTAAAGTTCTGCAGAAAATTGGAATACAGGGCCTCTATCTGAATATAATTAACACTATCTATGACAATCCAGTGGCTAACATAATTATAAGTGAAGAAAATATGAAGTCTTTTACTCTGATATCGGTACAAAACAAGGATGTGCCCTATCTCCACCCCTATTCAAAATAATTCTGGAATCATTACATAAAACCATTAGACAAGAGAGAGAAATAAAAGGAATAATGATAGTAAAGAACAAGTTAAACTATCACTATTTGCAGGTGACATGATAATCCACTTGGAAGACCCAAGAAAATGCACCAAGAAGCTACTAGAATTCATAAGCAAATTGAGTAGCATATCAGGGTAGAAAGTCAACACACAGAAGTGAATAGCATTCCTCTAAACAGATAACAAACACACTGAGGGAAATTAGAGAAACAATACCTTTTATAATCGCATCAAAAAAAAGTAAAATACTTAGGAAGTAACCTAACTAAAGTAGTAAAAGATCTATTCAATGAAAACTACAGTGCTCTGAAAAAAGAAATCCTAGAGGATATCAGAAAATGGAAAGATATTCCTTTCTCCTGAGTAGAAAGAACAGACATTGTGAAAATGGCCATGCTCCCTAAATTGTTATACATATGTAATGCAATCCTTATTAGAATACCATCAGCATACCTCACAGACCTGGAGAAATCATTCCTAAAATTTATTTGGAACCAGAAAATACCTAGAATTGCAAAGACTGTCCTGGGCAAAAAAGACAAGGCAGGAGGCATTACAATTCATGACCTAAAGTTATACTACAGAGCTACTGTGATAAAATCAGCAAATTGACAAAAAAAATAGACCGGAGGATCAAGGAAATTGATTAGAAGATTCAGAAGCAAATAAAACTCACTCAGTGACCTCATTTTTGACAAAGGGGCCAAACAAGTTTACTGGAGGAAAGATAGGCTCTTTAACAAATGGTGCTGCAAAAACTGGCTCTCTACATGCTGAAAACTAAAACTTGACCAAGATCTATCACCATGTACTTGACTGAAATCAAATGGATTAAATATTTACATATGAAAACAGAAATATTAAACCTCATGGAAGAAAAAGTGGGTGAAAATGTTGAAGATATGGGGCAGGCAAAGAGTTCATGGACAAAAATCGAAGTGTATGTTTATCACTTGAAAGAATCAATGACTGGGACCTCGTCCAGCTCAGAAGATTTTTCATGCCAAAAGAAATTACCAACAGAGTGAAAAGACAACCCACGAATTTTGAAAGAATTTTAACTAATGGATATTCAGACAAAGGTCTTCTATCCAGAATTTGTAAAGAAATAAAAACTTTAGGGTCCCAAAATTCAAAGACCCAATCCAAAATGAGGATCTGAGATCAACACACACTTCTCAGAGGAAGATTTCAACACAACTGTAAACACATGAAGAAATGATCCACATCACTAGCCATTCATGAAATGCAAGTCAAAACAACACCTAGATATCCTCTCATCCCACACAGAATGACTATTATAAAGAAATCAATCAACAATAAATGTTGGAGAGGCTGTGGGGTAAAGGAACATTCCTCCCCTGCTGGTAGGAATGCAGACTGGTGCAACCATTATGGAAAGCAGTGTGCACACTCCTTAAGAAACTGGAACTCAAAATCCCATTCAATACAGCTATGGTCCTACTGGAAATTTTTACAGAAGAACTGAAAACATCATGTCACAGTGAAATCTGTGCACCTATGTTCATGCCAGCACAAGTTGTGATAGCCAAATCTTGGAAACCTCCAAAATGGCCGTCATCTCAAGAATGTTGAAAAGATATGGTATTTTCATAAAATAGACTATTAATCAGCTATAAAGAATGATAAACTAGAAGACTTCATATATAAGTGAAGGCATCTTGAACGTACACTAATAAGTGAAATAAACCAGACGTATAGTCTCCCTAGTGTAAGAACTCAAAAGAAGAAATATAAATAAATAAATTTGGGGGGCTACCAGGAATCAAACTCAGGACCTTGAATTTTCTGCATCCTCAGCATCTATAAATTTTTTTAAGAAGAGCGACTTTAATACAAAATGTATTTGGAAGAGTTAAAAAATAAAGGTTTATTGAAAGTGTTAAAGTTTATTTAATCAATCTTATATACATATATCTATTAATCTAAACAGATTTGATGATGAAAATACATACATAATGGAACAATTGTTAAATTTTTGTTCTTATTTTGAAATTCTCTACTATATGTAATCTAGCTTGTTAGTCTTTTTTTTCTTTGTTTCTGCTATGTTTACTCTTTAAAATTTTAAATATTAAACAAGAAAAAAAATCAAAAGTTTCAATTTATGTTATACCTTAAATCACTGTTAATGTGAGTAGTAACGTATTAATTCTAGTTGTCTTATCTTCCACCGATTTCTATAATTAACATATACAATTTCTCATTAATCCACACTGCACACCTAGGGACAGAGTTAACTTCCTGCATTTGAGAGGCATCATATGCAGTGTAAAATGAAATGACCAAATTAAAAGCCATCTGTGTTAATTTATGTGGATTTTAGACGAAAATACAGAATCTCCTAACTTTCAGCCAACATTATTTCTCTTGTATTTATTCATACATGAAATATATAATAGACAAATGATCATATAAGTTATTAGTAAATAATCCCAACAAAATCATAGGCATTCCACCTAATGGATTTTATTATTAATAAAGTTCCTCTATTCCTTAGAGATAAATGATTGTCTGACAATATAGATTTTATCTTCCTTAAGTTTTTAAACTTTATTTATTTATATTATGGCTTCCTCAGCCTGCCCCCGGGGATGGGTTTGGCACAGCATGTGGTGTCAGGGATCAAATCACAGTCCCTGCTGCAGTTGCCCAAGTTTGCCTTAACAGGCATATTTATTTATTTTTTATTTTTTATTTTTGTTATTATTATTATTTTTTTTTTGGTGGGACCAGGGTTCGAACTCATAACCTTGCACTTGCCCAGCAGGCACTTGTGCCTCGGAGCTATCTCCCCAGACCCCTTTTATTTTATTTTCTTTTTTTTTTTAGAAAGCATTTTAGACCTCTGAGATATCTTGCAAGCCCTAAGTTCGTTAACTTTTATACCAAGAAATAATATAGCTTTTCAAGATACCAGTTTTCAAGCTATGACTGCAAATTGTTCTCATTTTTTTTCAAAGTGATTAAATACTCTGAAAAAAAAAAAAAACCATGGGCAGAAAAGATGGAACCCCCGAGCTCATCTAAACACAAGACCACAATATTCTTGAGTTTCTCCCTTTATTATGTAAGGAATATCAATTAAAGAGTCTCCTTAGTTATATAAGGAATTCATTAGAAAACTTTCCATTAATAAACAAATGTGTTATTACACTTCACTCCCCAATCAGAGATTCATACTTGTTATGGTTTATGTCTAGTTGCCCCCCCAAAACCTCATACATTCATTGGGTGGGGACTTCTAGAGTTTGAGACTTGCCTCATAATCCCTGGAATTATGTGTTTTAGTACTGATGGGACTATGGGTCTGAGTACTTCTGGGATTAAGGGTGTAGTCTAAGGAGGATAGGCTGAGGTGGAGAGACTGAATGTAATATAGAGAGGGACAGACTCGTGCTGTTGCTCTTTGCTGCCCTAGTTGTTCAGTTGCCTCTGTTGCCATTGTTGCTGTTCTGCTGCCATGAACTGCTGCTCTCTACCATGTGCCACTCTGCCGTGGAGCCAGCTGAATATGGACTGAAAGCTCCAGTAACTATGAGCTAAATAAACCTTTCCTTCTGTCATTTTGGGTGTTGGGTATTTGTCCCAGCAATGAGAGAAGAGTAACTAACACAATACTCATTTAAGACCAAATGTTCATATTTTATACGTGCCACAGAATGCAGAAAGGACAGAAAGCAAACCCTTCTTGTATGAAATATGGGGGAGAAGTCACACTCTTCTCAGAGAATAACAGATTCCAAAGTATCAGGATTGTAATTATTAGATGTCACTACAGTCCCTGCTGCTCTTTCCGTATTGTGCTCCGATCTTTAAAAAAAGTGTAGTTCCATCCTTCTCTGTCTGCCCAAATTTTCAGGCTAATAATGTAATTTTCTGTAACATTCGTAGATCAAGGAAGGCTCCTTAATAATGCAGATGTAAGATATTGTCTTTGCTGTGTCCTATGATATCTGAAAAAAAGTTTAAAATGTTAATACAACATACACATAAAACATTTGTGTAAGATGCTATCACCTAGATTTCCTGGTTTAATATTCTTGGCAAATATGAAAAGTAAATGCTTTCCTTTTCTACAGATGAGGAAATTAAAAGTTACAAATAGTAATGAATATCAAATGGTAAATAACTTAGAACTCAAATCTACCTGATTTCCTTCATGTATTGTCAGGACTAGAGCCATCATCATGTTTTAAAAGACTTCATTCTTTTTTTTTTTTTTGTCTTTTTGAGACAGGGTCTCATTATGCAGTTCAGGCTGGCCTTGAGCTCACTTTTGTAGCCCAGGCTGGTCTCGAACTCGCACTGATCCTCCTGCCTCAGCCTCCCAAGTGCTGGGATTACAGAAAGACTTCATTCATTAGGGAAGAGAATAAGAGAAACCATTCAAAAAACCAACACATCACTTCAGATTTGGTCTTTAACTTGACTTTCACATAGGGCAAGAAGAGACAAAAATAACAACTGAAGCAAAGCAGTGTTTAGGTCAACTCATCAAAAGTAAGAAAATATATAAAAGATGATTGTATTTCCAAAGACATATTTTAACACAATTGAAAATGAAAGAACGTGACAGAAAATAATAAAAAATACAAGTAAAATTTAAGTACATTGTCTTGGAAAGGCCAGGGCAGTAAAGAATTCTTTAGACAAGGCTACTGTAGCTTTAGAGTAAAACTGTTTATGCTTACAGTATTCCTCAAGAGAAAACAGGAGAAAAAGAAATTGAGAAGATGTGGATGAGGTAAAAAGATGTGGGGTTATATCATAATGGAGTTAAAGAAAAAAAGAATTTTCCTGCTTATAACTTTGACTTTACCATAAAAAATCCCAGAAATTGGGGGCCCGGAGGGATGGCTCAGTGGTCTAAAGCGCCTGCTTGGGGAAGCTTGGGCGGCTTCAGGGACCGCGGTTCGATCCCCAGCACCACATGCTGCGCCAGCCCTGCCCTTGGGGCGGGCTGAGCCGGCCATGAAAATGAGTGAATGAACAAAGAAAAAATAAATTCTGAAACAATAAATAAATAAATAAATTTTAAAAAATCCCAGAAATTAAGCCTTGTCAAATAAAAGAATAGGTATAAATGCCAAAATAACTTTTATTTCCTATATAAATTCATTGTTATTTCTCAAGAACAAAGATAGCTTCAGTGAAACTCACTATTTGCATCACTACCTCATGTACAAGGTGCTTCTAAAAATTATGAATTTAGACCTCAATATAAGATAATAGAAAGAAAAATACAAAGTAGATAATAGTCAATGAAACAAAATATTATTTTAGAGAAGTACATGTTTAAACAAAAAACAGAAGTATTTATCATTCTAGATTATATAAATCAGGCAATGTGAATGTCACCTTTGATCTCAGAATTATAATCACAGAAATCAAAGAGTTTTCCTAACTTTCTCAAAATGCCTGAACATAACATAGCCATAATCTCTACAAAGATGATCATATATATCAAGCTAATTTGTGGATAACAGGTACAAGTACCTCAGGGGAAAAATAAAGCAGTTTAGTTCTATGAAAAAAAGGGTGCACTCTAGTTATGGCCATTCCTCTTCAAACCAAATTTTCCACAAATGTAACTGAGATAGCCAAGTGATCATTTTTTGAAATGGTCACATAAACACATTAACACATTTCTAGAATTACACTGGTGATTAGATGCACAGCCTGTAGCATTGTCATGAATAGTCTCTCTGAAGACAAGTCCTGGTGCCCTAAGGAAAAAACATGCTCAGCCAGATCTTATACACAGGACAGTGACCAAGCAACAATCACATTTGACTATAACTTAATTATACAGTAATCAGATGTGAGGGCCATCTGGCTGCGACATCTGTCACCCTCTTGATCACCAGGGTTGATTCGGCTGATCTGGCTGGATAGGCGGGTGTTCCCTTCCTCCCTCAATGATCCATGTGTCCCTCCCGAAGCTGTGCGCTCGGTCGAAGAGAACGACCATCCCCGAAAGAGGAGGACCATTCCTCAGTCAAGGGTATACGAGTAGTTGCACTCTCCTGCTAGAAACTCCAAACAAGCTCTTCATTATGCAGCAATATGATGACAAGATCCAACATGGCTGGACAAAGGTAGTGCATTTGATACATGAAGACAAGAATCACTGAAAACACAGATACTTTAAAACAGGGGAGATGATCATATCCAGAAAAGGAAAACACACCTCAAAGATGATAGATTGATCTTGATCAAATCTAATATATGAGACATTGAAAAGCAGAAGCAGTTACTACTGTTCTGTACCATTTTGAACTTCTGGGGACCCTGCTATTTGGTGAAAAATTCTAACTTAACTAGATAGTAACCAACATTGTGGAGATCAGATTCCTGGAATAGGATCTTCATTACTTTTACTTTCTTAACTGGAAGAGGAAATCCAAGTGAGAATGAAACCTATTTGAGGGGCCTCAGGGAAGCCTTACACAGCACAAAAATAGGGGTCTGCTTTTTCCTCCCGTTATCTTCAAACTCTAGGAAATACTGCATTCCCAGCAACATCTCTTCAGTGTTTGATGCCAGCAAGGGCACCCACATACTAATCACTGTAACCTGTGGAATCACCAGTAGACACCCACATATCACAGCCCTGGAAATGAGCAAGGGATAGGACTCAACGGTCCTTCCAGAGTTTACATTTGCCTGTCATTTCCACAAAGACCAGCAAGGTCTCTGTGTTAGCAGGAAATTTTAACAGCAATCACTGCAACTGCACAGAAGAAAAGAATCTCTACTTGATGGCACCAAGTTCTCATGGGTTAGAAGGAGGAGCTCTAGAGATAAGAACTGTTGTGGATCTGAGCACAGAGAAAAACAGGGGTGGGCTGAGAACTTCTCAAGGCACGAAATAAAGAGTCAAATAAAAGATAAAACGTAACACAGACTTATCTGAAGATATGAAGAACAATAGGTGAAGGAATGATGGAAAGAAAAACTTTGGAAGAATTATATACTGGATTCCTATTCTCTTTGAGTCCATTGTTTCTAATTTTCTCAGGTATTAACTACCTATTTAAGATTGTCAATTTATAGACTAATAGACATACCTTTGCATGAACTATCTGATTTAGGTCAAGATGAATGATACAAAGAAAAATAAAACTTTACATATTCACAGACTTCACTGTAACACAAGCCCATAACTATGTGCTACCTACAGATCATAAGAGTAAACAACTATAACTCTGAAACAGCACTCACAGAACTAAAGGGAGGGCTGAAAAGAAGAGAGAAAACAATGGTTAAAGTAATTTAGTCTAGTAATGCTACAGTAATTATACCAGGTATTATGTTGGGAATTGTGTTAGATATACATTATAACCCTTAAATGTTAGGTGCTGGAGAGATAGCTCCGTGGAACAAGACCCTCCTAGGCAAGTGCACTGTCGAGTTTGGAGCCTGGTCCTGAAAAAAAAAATCTATACATGTTGTTTTATCAATTAATATTCTTATTATATAGCATGCATAATTAAGTGTACTATTGAAGAAATAACCTAACTAGAGGTATATGTACCAGGATTTTTTCCATTTTAGTAGGTATATTCCTAATAAGTAAATTATTCTTGCAGCAAATAGATGATTGATCCAGTAAATAAATTGAAGCTTGACTTACTACAAAACCAGTGCCCCTTGTTAATAACTATGTGCTTTATGTCACCTTACTGCTAGCATCCCGAGCTAGTTACCTGATTTAAGTACTCTAAAAATTTATTTAGTGCTTATTGTACGTTAGCCCACTATAGATGCTGAAAATACACAAGGGGAAATGCCTTACTCAGAATGGAATGTGCATTCTAATAGGAAGAAAGCAAGAATAACATAAACATTCAAATTAAAGACTATGCTAGAGGTAAGTAATAGGTTCAAAAATAAAGATAAGTAAGAGAAAGAAAGTAACAGAGAGAACGAAAATGTATGTTGAGAAAACAGTATTTCACCTATAAAGTCATATTTGGGTAATACTCAGAAGGAGGTAGGAGAAGATATACATGAAGCTATATTTATGAAGAAAAATCCCATGCAACAAAATAGCTTATGGTAGTAGTTTAATTTGGTGCATTGAGAGGTGATGATAAAATACCATATTTATAATATATTTTCACCATAGATGGCATAGAAATTGTTTATACAGTGGATTTCAGATGAGAAGGAAATCATTAGATGATTTCAAGTCTTGTTTTTATTCTGCAAATAGTATATGTACAATACAACATACCATAATGACAGCAACACCTCAGTTCATGAATACTTCTATGTGTAAACAATTTTTATTTATCTATTTATTTATTTATTTTTGCAGGACCAGGGATTGAACTCAGGCCCTCATGCATGCCAGTCAAGCGCGTATTCTACTGAGTTACCTCCCCAGCCCTGTGTAAACAATTTTGTTCATAAGCATAATAATTCAGAAAAATTTTGCTTTTGTTTATAAACCCTACTTTGGGTAATGGACACTACTGTGGACAGCTTCCACAGAATTATGTAATACATTAAGTTCATGAGCTGAGATACCACCGTATACTCTTAGAAAAAGATATCCAGTGATCAAACAGTTTTGGGAAATTCAATATACTATAGTATACAATTATCCTGGATACTGACAATACATACTAGCATATAAATGTTTCTTAACTCTTGATATGAAAATGAATGAATAGACCAATAGATAAATGAATAATATGCTGAGATGCTTAATTTTATGCATCAACTTGGTACTATTAAAGGATGCCCAGATAGCTGCCAAAAACTATTTCTATGTGTGTCTTTTGGGGATGTCTCAGGGAAAGATTACCATTTCAATCAATATACTCAGAAAATGTGGAAAAAACATTAAATTTATGTGTATGTGAATTTGAACGAGTATCATTCGAATTATTGAGGGTGAAGCAATAGAGCAGCATTGCATCCACAGTGGCATTGACCTCCTTAAATCATGGTAGTGCTAGCCTTTTCACAGTCCTCTGCTGAAACTAGTACTGTGTTGCCTGAGGAAAGAGTAATTATTCTTCTAAGCCACTTATCATACATGATAAATATGATTCTCTTTAGAATGACCTTCAGCATCCCTATGCTTCCAGATATATAACTAGGTTCAAGTTTGAGCAGTCTACCAATGGAGTGTTAAAAAGTGTGACATTTAAGAAGTTGTGCTCTACTCAAAAAGAACTGCTTGAATTGTACAGTTTATGCAGTCAGAAATACAAGGAAGATATATGGGAGTGAAAAGTAAAGACAAGGGATAATGGTGGAAAAATCACAAAATTAAAAAAGAAAATCAATAAACATAACTCCATTAAGCAATGATTTTTCAGTTATTGATGCACCTTAGGACATTAGAATGGCCTCTTACAATTTGTCTGGTTGGCTGAAATATGGATCAAAAGTGGTTCACTATGATCATATTGGAAATGAGTGATCTTCTTTGGATTAGCATATTGGAAGGAAGTCAAATGTTTAAAAGGTTGGAATAGGATAGATTTGTTATCTAGCCTAATAACTTACTCTGGAAATGTCTGATAAATCACGCTTCTCACCACACATTGAGAAATAAATTTCGGAATATCCAGCATCATAATGGATTGAGTGATCACTTTTTTGTGTAGGCCACATATTGCAGTGAAACTTGAAGCAGTTCAAATGATAAATGAAAATGCAGTGGAAATAATGGGATCCCAGATTAGCTGAGGTCAAGTGACAGCAATCAAATACCAAAGCAGTTTATATTGAAACAGCAAGGCAAATATATATGTTCCTTTTCTTATCTCTGTTCTATATTAACTATCCAGCTCTATGTCATTAGTCATCCCTTTATGCTGATGGGAGAATGGTTACAGGATCCCTGTCGCACCATGAGTATACAAGCATCTGAAAATGTTTAACTCATTATATAAAATCACATAGTATTAGCATATATTCAATACACATTCTCCTATATATTTAAATCATCTTTAGTTATCCTACATACTACAGTACTCACAGGCTCATTTTCACCAAGTATCTTCAGTCAGTGATTGAGAGGATCCATGGTTGTAGAACCCATGAATATTGTTGGCAAATTGTATTCACTTTGTAGATAACTTTACCACCTATGCTCCCCACAGTGTATCACAATAATTCATTACTTTGATGTCACTATACTTCCTGGACATGATAATCAAAAGTTGCTAGTAGCCTGGACTTATTGGTAAGAACTCTGTGTGTTGGAGTGTGGAAAATAAATATAATAAAACTCCAGGAACCTTGTATGTGGTGAACTTTTTAACAAAGCAGTGCTGTAAAACATGGCAAGATTTATCTTCTAAATCAAAGGATAGGCCTGGCAGCGTGGCTCAGTGGTCTAAAGCACCTGCTTAGGAAAGCTTGGGCGGCTTCAGGGACCCTGGTTCGATCCCCAGCACCACATGCTGCACCAGCCCTGCCCTCAGGGCAGGCTGAGCTGGCGATAAAAATAAATAAACAAACAAAAATTCTGAAACAAGAAAAATAAAATTAAAAATAATAAGTCAAAGGATAAGATAGTAGTACTTCACTCTTCCTATAACCAAGAGAAAGTTACAGTATGATACCTTTAATTTTGAAGGCAGTGTATTATTTCTTTGAGTGTGTTATTTTAGTCCATTTACAGAGTGCTCCAAAAATTTATTGAGGATTTTGTTTGTATGTTTTCTAACTTTGTTTTGTTTTAGATCTGGCGATCAAAACCATAGCCTTATACATACTAGGCAAGCACTCTGCAACTGAGCTACAGCCCCAGTCCTAAAAGCTGCTACCTTTCAGTGAAATAAGTAGATTCTATATCAAATCCATTTTACTATGCAAGCTGTTCTTCCACTTGGGCTATGTGATATAACAGATGTGTCTGCATTTGAGATGGTGTGGCAGACAAGGATGATGTTTGCAGCATTTGGCAGGCCTTATAAATGAATCACACAGGTCATTTGAAACAGGTCCTGCAATTAAACAGATACGCTCTTTTTGAGGGACACTTCTTGGCTTGATAAATGGGCCACAGCAGAGACTGAGTGCTTAACCATGGGCTAACAAGTTACCATGACATGACAAGCAGTCTGTCATGAACAGGTGTTATCTGACCAACTAAGTCACAAAGTTTGCTCTGCACACAGTGTTTCATCATCTAATGTAAATTACATATAAATGATCAAGTATAAGCAGACACTGAAGGCACTATTTAGTTAAATGAAGAAGTAGCTGAAATGCTCACGGTCTCAATTCCTGATATAATATCTTCTGTCTCCTAATCTATACTGATAGGTCAAAGAAGTTCTCAACCACCCAGTGAATGAGAAAAATAAGGCTCAGTCCTAGTTTACAAATGAAGTTTGTACCACCAGTAGTTATTATGTGAAAGCCGACAAATTTTGCACATTATTTCCTTTCTGCGATAATAATGACTGAAAATGGTGAAGGGAAATTTTCCCAGTAAACAAAATTTCAAATACAAGTATTGGTCTTATATTTTGCTGTGAAGAAAAAGAGGCTATGTATAATATTGTATTGTAATTTATGGGTTTGGGAAAACACTTTGACTGAATGAAAAGGGACTTGGAAGAGACATAATTAGGAAACTGGTGACAAGGGAATTTGAAAAAAAATGTGCATGAATAGACTGCACTACATGGACAGAAAAGAAAATATATCTGTTTCCTATATGAATACTCATGCATGGATTATTTCTCCAATTTGTAGGAGAATAAGAATATGCCTGTAATACAGGAGACCCCATAGGTTATCTGTTATTATTACCTTGTCCTGTGACAAAGACCAGTGAGAAACTATCAGCACCATCCCAGCAGTATTACAAATACCTAAAATCCTTTGGAGATGATTGTTTGGGTCATCCTAACAAATGAAGACACACAACCAAATGTGGTGGTTTCTGAAGCTAAAAGGAATGTACAATTGTTAGTGGGAGAAGATAGCTATAAGTGCCAATGACATGAAGCAACCAAGTATAGAAAGGTGAACTTGGATTTTTCCCTTATTTAGTCCATATTTTATTATTAATATTTTTGTGCATATACCAGAAGTGGAGAACCTATGACATGAATGTGTATAGTCTTACTGAGCTCACAGCACTCTTCCTGTCTCCGTTTCTCAGGTGTTAGGATTACAGGCACATTCTTCACAACAAGCTATACCATGTGTTAAGCAAATATCATTGTTATGTTTTATCTTATATTCTTATACACTGTAACATTATATTCACTGATTTCATATCATTTTTAATTGTTAATTTTACATAATAGTGCTTAAGTTATAGGCTATCAGAAGAGTGAACATCACTGAAGGACTATATCTCTTCTTCTGAGGAAGGATTAGTGCACTTTCAGTTGAATGCATGATATTTGTGCCTTGTCATGTGAAACTATGACTTTATTATTGCCTTTATGAGGAGATTAGTTATAGCCTCACAGGATGCATATGGGAATCAAATTAGCAAGGACTACACTGGTAGAATTTAATGTATACAACAAGTTGGCTGCATGGAAAGGATGTTCAGTTAGCTTTGCAAACATTTTTGATAGTGTATGTGAGACAGTTTCTGGAAGTTAGGTTCAGTCAATAGCATTGGAGTCAATAGGCTGAATACAGAAATGTCACTCTTACCAAAGAGGGCAATTATCATCTAATCTATTGTACGTACAGACACAACAAAATGATGGTGGAAAGATAAATTCCTGATCCATGTTTTCAAGTTGGGGCTTACATCCTCTGATTTCAGATATTAGAATTTTAGGTTCTCATGCTTTCAAATACTGGAACTTTTCCCACAGAAAATAAAGCTGCTGTGCTGTTTCTCAGCGCTGAACTAATAGTTTAGCAGATTAAAGCACCTGCTGAGGCATATACAGGGGCCAGGGTTCAATTCCCTGGCCTGTTGTGCCAGCCCAGCCCCCAACTGAGACTGGGCATATTGGCAAGCACCTGTAATCCCAGCACTTGGGAGCTGTAAAACAGGAGGATCACTATGAGTCCAATTTATGTAATGAGATCCTGTATACTCTGTAGATTCTGCCCTAAATAAAAATCATAAAAATATCAGGACTCTGATATTAAACTTCTGTTGTTGTTGTTTTGGAATGTGCCTACAGGGTTTTCAGGGTCTCACTACTAGATCAGACTCATAGTGATCTGTCTGCTTGTATACTCCTGAGAGCTGGGATTTCAGGCACAAGCCACCACATGTAGGCTCATTTGCCATCCCAGAACATCCCAGGGACAGGGCCAGCCTGGGCAATGAATGTTGACCTATGTGACTGCTTGCAAGAACTTTAATCCACTGAACTATTTGGCCAGCCTTTCTGATATTAAATTTAATTATATCTTGCTCCTGGCTCTCTGAAGCATGATAAAACTCAGATTTCTCAATCATTTTCAACAAACAATTCACTTATTCTGTTATAATGCTGTCTAAAATATACTTGGAATTTAGCTGTTCTCAGCAAAGCAAATATAACAATATCAAAATTATTAGCAATATTAATAACTTTTAAAGATATTACTCTGCCTTCAAGAATTCAGGAATACTGGTATCTGTTAGTACTACACTCTAGTTGCAATTTGCAGGATAATGCCCTCAATTAGCACCAATCTATGAGCTATTACTTGCTGACTTATCACCTCTTCTCTACAGGAAAACGTCAATATCACAAGCAGTATGGGAAGGATAACAATAATAGCCTTTTCTAATTACTTGCAATGTATATTTTCTAAATCTGATATTATAATCACAAATATTTAAGACAGATTCTTTATGCATGTCAGACTATCAAAATTTGTATATATGTATTTCCTTTCTCATTTCTCAGAAACATACTTGCATGAAAAGTAGTATCTTGAAAAATATTAAATATTATTAATATATTTGGGCACTGTTATATCTGTCTACATTTCCCCCAAGGAAATGTATTTTTTTACCACTTTATACCAGGAAAAAATGAATTGTGTATTGAAAATTATTGAGAACACTGTTTGAATGGTATGCATCTCTAGAGAAACAAAGCCAAGAGGAAGTATTTTGACTATCAAAGAAAATGAGAAAAAAATGTCTTTCAGATTTCTTCCTCTCTTAAGAATCTCTTTTACTATGTATAGAAAAGACTATCATCTAACCCCTGCTTGTATATCCTATCAATAGTAGCTATCTGTCTATGAAACAATCTATTCCATGTAGTGGCTATCCTGTTTGTGAACAGGATACTTTTTCATATCAAATATAGATTTAGATCCATCTCCTAACTCACCATCATTCCTACCACCATATTCTAGGGGTAAACAGAATAAATTTCTACCTTAAAGGTATGTTAACCAAAATTTCAGTTAGAAAGCAGCTAAGATAGCTAAGCTGTTGAAGTGCATGCTTGGCAAGCTCAGGGATCCGGGTTTGATGCGTAGAACCATATGTCACACTGGTCTACACCCTAGGCACACTGATCTATCCACTGAGATTGGGAATAGTGGTGTATTTCTTTAATCCTAGCACCAAGGAAGCAGAAACAGAAGGATCACTACAGGTCAGAGCTTTGTAGTGACACCCTGTACTAAATACATTAAAAAAATTCAGTTAGGATAAAAATGTTCAAAAGGAGAACTCAGACCAGTGGCTATGAAGGGAGCAACTCTCAGCCTGTGACCACCCTCACCACCAGAATTTCTTTTACACCCAGAATCTGGACCATTTGGCTCTCAGATAGGAACTCTTGACCTGTGCCACCTTGAGCCACCAGAAAGTCTTTCCTACCCAGAATCTGGGACAGGTGATCATGTAGGCAGGAACTGCAAGCCTGTGTTCTCGCACCACCAGTAATTCTTCCCTACCAAAAACCCGGCCCTGGTTTCTGCTGTGGAACCCTGCAGCAAAATTCTCTCCAGAAAGGTTTGGGGTTAGACACTCCCAGCTAATCCAGGAACCAATCATTTTGCCAGAGGAGCATAATGGGCTCACTACCACAAGCGACAGCAGAAAGAAGCTGAGCACAGCAACCAGGACAAGCCAGGTACATCTGGACACAATCAAACTTGATAGATCAGGATACAAATTTCAGTAGGTGCTAGAAGCATAACCTTACCAAAGATCAGAGGACAGTGCTATATGAAATGACAAAGAGAAGGAGCAAGATACAATCTTACGCCCCAAGTCCACCCAGAACAAATACTGGAGGCACTAGCATAGAAGAAAATGTGAATCACACAAGAGAAATCTCTTAATTATTACCATTTGAAGTAAAGAATATGGGCAGAAGTAAGAGCAGAATACTTTCTAAATATGAGAAATTAATCTAGCATTGAGGTAACTGAAGCATACAGAACTCCAAATAAGATCAACCCAACTACAAACGAATTCAGACAAAAGCAGCCAAGTACACAGAAATCCAGTAGAATAATAATATATTAAAAGCCACTAGAGAAAGGAAATAGATGACATTTCAAAGAATACCCATCAGAATAATGGCAAATTTCTCTTCCAAAACCATGAAAAAAAGAAAAGCATGGAGGAGGGTCAGGGAGTTGACTCAGAAATCTGAAGCACCTGCTTAGGCAAGCTTAGGCTACTACAGCAATGGCAGCTTGATCCCCAGCCCCAGCTCCTACACCAGCCCCACTCACAGGGCTTGCTTAACCTGCCATACTTGTATTAAATATATACAAGACAGGGATCCGCCTGTTTTCAACATTCCCAGCACTGAGATTACAGGAGTGCACCACCATGACCAGACTTGGTTGTTGGCTGAGTGCACCCTCGGGGTAGGGCCAGCATGGCATGCAGGAGTGAGTGAGGATTGGACTTTGGTCCTTGTGTTTACCAAAGCAGGTGGTTAGTCTGTGGCGCTACCCTGCTGGCCCTTATTTAACAAGTTAGCAATATGTCAAAAAAATGAGATTATTAGGGCTTGGCAAGTAGCTTAGTAGAATAAGCTCCTGACTGGCAAGAACAAGGTCCTGGGTTCAGTCACTGACAACACAAAAAAGGTAAATAAAATAAAATGATGTTATCTTAACATGATTTATAGCTATGAGAAGACATTTTGTTCCTAGTGATTCTCATTTTCTTTTCTTAATGCACATAACACATTTATTTATTAATCAAGTCTAGCATCTTGCCAGGATGATATTCTATATTAGATGGCTGTGTTGTCAGAAATCTGTTTTTCTCTTCATTTTCAATCACTGCATAGGCTCATCTACTGGCCTTTAAATTAGAAATGATTAATTGTCATATTATTTAATACAGATATCATTCTACAACCAAACTATAATATCATTATAACATTTAAAATCATGATGTTTCTCAGTCTGTAAATTTGTCCCCTTGTAGAATATGGAGCTTGGTTGATTTAAAAGTACATGTTAATTTATCACCAACTGTAAATAAAATTTATGGTAAAGGTACAAAGTGTTAGGAGGCTTTAGAAATGCAGAAAAGGAGTCATTGTAGACTGGAATGCAGAGAAACGATATCAATGTTAAGAATGATAAAAGTGTTGAAAAATGAGAGGAAAATAAAAAATGAGAACAGATTAGTTTCTTTTGTTACTTGCCATCTACCCTGATCCTTTTGCTTCTTACTTTAAATAATGACATTTAAGTATTTTATATCATTTGCATCTAGCGATTTTCTTAATAGTGATTTCTGGCTTCATATTTTATCATTCTA
>PVJA010000934.1:45153-57875 GCA_004027025.1 Myocastor coypus
TTTTTTTTTTTTTTTTTTTTTTTTTTTTTTTTTTTTTTTTTTTTTTTTTTTGTCTTTTTGAGACAGGGTCTCACTGTGCAGTTCAGGCTGGCCTTGAGCTAACTTTTGTAGCCCAGGCTGGTCTCGAACTCACAGCGATCCTCCTGCCTCAGCCTCCCGAGTGCTGGGATTACAGGCGTGCGCCACCACGCCCGGCACACTCAGATTCTTGTAATGAAATAACCTCAGTAGATAAGGACCAGGCTAAGATATAAAACTCAAAGGAGTAGGAAAAAACAAGAAACAATAAATTTTTATTTTTTTCAAACAAAAAATTTTTAAATGATTCAAAATAAATGATCTGTAATTAGTGGTAAATATAATCCAAGAAGCAAGTCTGAGTGGCAAAGAGAGAAGTCATAAAATAAAATTAAAAACAAAAGTAAAAAACATTATACAAACCAAAAAGCTTTCTAAATATCCTAATCAATTTGACTAATTTTATAATACTCTTTGTGATGTAACTTTTAATGTAGAAATGGACACTTAGAAAATTATGAAATACAAGCATAGATTATATTTATATAATTTATTTTTCAGAATATGAAAATTATACTCAAAGTTCAGGCAATTTGCATGCAATTCCTGGAACCTATAATACTGAAGAAACAGCAAAGCGCCTTTTGTAAGAGACAATATGATGGGTTAGGGAGATACTGCAGTGGCATAAACACCTGCCTGGCAAGCACCAGGTCCTGAATACAAAATAAATAAAATAAATATAAAAGAAACAACACAATGACCAATTATGACGGCATAAGTCTAAACCCAGCACTCTGGTATACTGAGGTAACTTGATGTCAATCTCAATTCCCAAGTGTATATATATTATATTTTCATTCCTGTCTAAATATTGTTTTTCTTAAAATGATCTAGTTATGAATATCCATGTGAAGGCCTTGGATTTAATTCCCAGTAAAATACGAATCTACACACACACACACACACAGAGATCAAAAAGTTTGAGATATACCTGTAAGAAGCAGTGACTTTAAAATCACATCCAGTAGGAGAGATATGACTAAGGAGATTCACATAATGATTACCACTTTGCTAGACATAAAAATAAAAGTAGTATATGAAAAATGTCTTACAAATATTCAGAAAATGTGAGAATTCTTAGTTGGAATAAATAGATGAGGCTCACAAATTTAGTTCTTGTAAAATCCAACGGGAAACAAAAACTTAGAAGAAAACATTATTCTAAGTTCTTTACAGGCAAAATGAATACAAATATCTCCTTCAATAAAAGTGCTTTAATAAACATACTGATTTCCACAAAATCTCTTCTTCATTTTGTTCTCCAAAAATTGCTATTTCTTTCATGACCTGTAGGCAATACTGGGAGATGAAGATTGAATAACTTCAAAGGTAAAGAAAGCCTTGGGAACATTTTGCAAAGAAAGAAAAAAGCAATCACCCTGAGGCTCCACAATGGTAATCACTACTAAATACAAATTTTCCATCTGTTGTTTGGGTATCTCTTTCAACCAGTAAGAGAACAAACCTGCAAAGCTAGGGTTACAGTAAAGCCCTTTTTTACATCATGAGGAAAAATAAGTACTATTCACCAACTCAACATTTGCTTTTGTTTATCATGCACAGAACAGCTGCTTTCTGGCTTATTAATAAATTTCAGTGGGTTTCGTCTACATTTTATAGCCCATAAGTTTCTTGGAAAACAATGGATTGAGTATATCATATAGTTAAGAGCCTGAAGTTATGTGTACTTTAACTTTTATTTTCTGAAGTATAGTTAATGGGAACAAAAGATACCAAAGAGAACCACACAACTAGCTTACTTAGTATTTGAGACTGTTACTGAAAGGAAACTTGAATTTTACTGTCATAAAGGCAGATGCAAATTTCAAGCTTAATTGCTGTCATACCTAAGAATAAATATGCAATAAGTTAGGCACAAGAAGTGGCATGTTATGATTTCTAAAAATAGTTTATTGACATTTCATTGAATAATCAGTGGGCTGTCTTACCAAAAGGGTCAGTAGGACAGGTTTATACTAAAAATAAGTTTAAAAATGTCATAAAACTTCAGAATCTATGTGTTGTGGTTTGGGCATATTTGTCTCTCCAAAGCCTCATAGAGTCATACAGTGGATTCCTAGAGTTTGTTATTATTCCTGATTCAGGGCTGGCATTAGTGATGTGAGTGCTGCTCGAATTGTGGGTGTGAGTGCTACTCTCAGCCTGAGGCAAATAGCCTGAAATCAACATATGGGAAACTTGTTCTCTGTATCCATTTTTCCTGCTACTCCTTCTTTTTGCTCTTTTTTGAGCCACTGTCACACGTGCCACTCTGCCTTGGAGCCAACTGAGTATGGAGTGAAACCTCCACTGATTGTGAACTAAATAAACTTTACCTACCTTCATTTTGGATGTCAGGTATTTTGTCCCAGCTATGAGAGAACAGTAACTGAGAAACTATGAAAGTCTGGAAATGGTCAATGTTATCCATTCACATTTCACCATACACAACCAGGATTTCTTTGAGTTCCAGTAACACTTTAAAATACGTTGTTTCCCAACTTTTGAATTACAAATATCATTAATGTAATCCCTTAAGTCAAAATCAAGTAATTAAATGTTTTCATTTCAAAGAATTTACGTGGTTGAACAGAAGCATGGGAAAAGTTCAACTACTTGTAAGCAAAGTAGAACAAGTGAAATATCTATTTGTATAATTAATTTGTTTTATATCTATTTGTATAATTAAGTGCTTTCAGAAGCACTTAATGAATAATTTTATGAGTTTTCTGAGATGAAAAAGGCTTCAGGAAACTTAAAATATAGTCAAATGTTATGTTACCGTTGATCTCATTTGTCCTGTAAAATATTATAATAGTTATCTGTTAACATTCTGCATGGATTCAACTTCTTTTTTTTTTTTTTTTTTTTTTTTTTTTTTTTTTTTTTTTTTTTTTTTTTTTTTTTTTTTTTTTTTTTTTTTTTTTTTTTTTTTTTTTTTTTTTTTTTTGAGACAGGGTCTCACTATGCAGTTCAGGCTGGCCTTGAGCTCACTTCTATAGCCAAGGCTGGTCTCGAACTCGCACTGATCCTCCTGCCTCAGCCTCCCAAATGCTGGGATTAAAGGCGTGTGCCACCACGCCAGGCTCAACTTCTAATATAAACAAAACTGCTAAAGAAATACTAGTCCATCATTTCTATTATATAATTGTAAGTGCTAATTATCTATATAAGATCATAACATTAAATCAACAGCTTTTAAAATTATATGATTAGAATAAGTTTGCTTTACTGGGTGTTCAATAGTTGACTTTTGCATGTTAGAGCCAGAAAATAATTTATTTAAGAGGACAGACATTTTGATTCTTACCTTCTGAGGTCTAGAATGGCACAAGACCAAAGGAAAACAACATCTTACTTATTTGGTATATCACCAAAACTTCCAAGCAGGGAGATTGTTGGACCTCATAAAAGAGGACTCAACCAATACACAGTGTGTCAAAAAGGAGGTGCCAAGAGGGGGAAAAACATATCAAACACTTCTATGGGAAGCCACATGGTCAAGGAAGACCATGTCAGTGATCTCTGATGACAGTTTGCTGCTACATCTGTAGATGATCACTGTTATGGTTCAATCAAACTGAAAATTACACTGCAAACTGTAAAGGCAAGAATACATGAGTTTCTTAGCTAAAATTGTCCCTTACGGTTACGGACTTGTGACCTTAAATTTCACTAGTAAATGAACATTGCTGTATTTACATAAAAATTCAGATCAATTGAAAAATATTTTAAAAGAAATTTCAAACTTACAGAAAACCTACTCTAGTAGAAAGTTCTAGAAGCCACAAGGTTATAATCACTATTCCAGCTCCATAAGAGCAGTGCTGTGGGGTAATTCTTTCCACAAACTGTCTGTTCAATCTAGTGCTCATGCTTTGATTGTACATGGTTTAATCTCTGAAATTTTTTTTATCCTCATGTAGAGACTTCCAAACTTCAAGTTATTTTGTAGATGTAAACAACAAATACACCAGACTCCTTTAACTGGTGTTGAATAGACAAATATTGTAAAGTGACTTCATAATTATTAAAAGGCAGCATAACTTTTATCCAAGGCCTATTAGATTTGCTCTCTGGAGAAAGCCTCTGATTGTGGTCTTCCATACTTAGATCAAAGCAGTCAGATTGAAACTATGACCAACACTTTCCAAAACATTCATGTTTGAGAAATAGTAGGTAAGCCAAGTTTTATTGTATATGCTATATACACTTGCTATTTGACATGTTTCTGTAGTAGATCAATAGTAACTAAATAACCATACTTGTAATCTGATTGGTTGATTATACTTTGACCAATGCTGCACTCATATTGTGATTTTACTGTATAAATAATCTCTAACAAAAAAGCCTCAGTAGCAATCCACTCAGATTGCCTCCTGTCTCTCAGAAACTCACTTTTCTAATCTCAATGTCTGTCACCTCTTGGAATCTATTCTTGGACTTCAAATCACATAAACTCTGTACATATGACATTTATTGCCAGGTGTGGTGGCACATACCTATAATCCCAGTACTTGGGAGGCTGAGGCAGGAAGATTACTGCAAGTTCAAGTCCAGTCTGGGGTACAAAAGTGAGCTCATGTCCCACCTGAACTGCATAGTGATATCCTGTCTCAAAAAGACACACACACACACAAAAAAAAATTATCATGTTTGGATTTATATTATTCCTGTACCATTAGGAATTTGGTAACATTTAAGAATGAACAAGTACTAGCCGGACGTGGTGGCTCACGCCTGTAATCCCAGCACTCGGGAGGCTGAGGCAGGAGGATTGGTGCGAGTTCGAGACCAGCCTGGGCTACAAAAGTGAGCTCAGGACCAGCCTCAACTGCATAGCGAGACCCTGTCTCAAAAAGACAAAAAAAAAAAAAAAATAAGAATGAACAAGTACTTTTTTTTCCTGTTTCTATTCTTTTTTTTTTCAGAACTGGTGTTCGAATTCATGACTTTGCACTTGCAAGGCAGGCACTTGTGCCAAGAAGCTATCTACCTGGCCCTTGACTAAGTACATTTTGCTTAAACGAATTCTCATAAATCTTTTCCAGGCTAAGAACAGAATGATATGTTTTATATCTAGATAACCCACCAAAACTACATATACCTATAGATGGGACTTTTTGGAAGTGATTGGACAATAGGGCCTGATTCTTATCAGTGGGTTAGTGCACTTATGAGATAATAGCTAAATGGGATGTTGTGACCTGAAACCTTGTCAGCCGAAGTAGGTCACTAGGTACATGGCGTAGAGAGGCACATACTTTTCATTGCTTGATTGATATCTGTTTCCTGTTGAGCTTTTTTTTTTATCTTCTCTGCACCTATATCTTGCCAATCCACCTTGGACCCACCCAACTATGGACTGAAACCTCTATAAAATATGAATAAAATAAATCTGCCCTCCTTTAAGGTAAGAGTGTTATGCAGTATGTCCTAGAAATGGAAATGTACCTAAGACAACGGTTTACATATAAAATATTTTTCCAAATTCTCACGTGCTTGGAATGTTGCTAGATTTGGGATTGCTACACTTTTCAACATCCTTTAGTGAATTCATAGCTGAATTTACTGTTAGGAGATAAGTAAGGCCGTCGTGGAGAGGATGTCTCTCAGATCATGACCTGGAAGGAGGTATTCTTATCTGAATGCCTCCCTTCTTGATCTCTCTGTCACTAGCTACCACAAGGTGAACAGCTTTTTTCTGCCATGCACAACTATTATATTTGCGTCTTGAAGCTAGTTATCTGACCATGCTTCCAACACATTTAAAATAGGTAACACCATCACTTTAATCTGTATTATGTTGTCATAACATTTTATTTTTATTTTATTTCTGAGGTAGAATATCAGTATACAGTCCAGTCTTCCATCGTTTCTCCTCAACCTTAGCAGTCCCAGGATCAAAGGATTGTATCACTATACCTAGAAGTAGTGATCATTCTTATATGTAACGAAACTCATACCAAACAATGAGTTCTGTGCTGGAAAAGATAGTTTATTTATTTATTTTATTTTTTCAGAACTGGGGATTGAACTCAGGTTCTTGAATTTGCCAGGCAAGCACTTATTCTACTGAGCTATCTCCCAAGAAAAGATGATTTATTTTGTGCAGCTGGCCATTAAAAGTTAGTCCATAAGTTAAGACGAAAACACATAGGAATTATTGTACACACTGAAACTATGAGCCAAACTAAACTTTGACCTTTAATTTGTAGGTATCAGGTGTTTTGTCCCAGTGCCAAGACAATGAACAGCACTTTGCTTTTGTATATTTCCTGTTATGTATATACTTGGACATTTTTAGTGCTACAACTAAATAAACTGTTTCCTTATAATTATTTCTGGTTGATGATCACTTAAAGTTTGAAAAAAAATTACTTTGTCTTTTAGAGGTCAACAAACTATTTCCTATGGAAAAAATCTGACTAGCAATCATTTTTCACAAATATAGATTTATAAGCCTACATCCAGACTCATTAACTTAATTATTGCCTTTACTTTTGCAGTATAGCAACAGATCTTATTAGTTGCACCAGATACTCTCAGACCTGAAAGTCTAAGACACTTATTGTGTGGTCCTTTACAAAACAAGCTCATTAACCTTCAGTCCACTTCAATGAATTCTTGTTAGTTTCAACACATTTTTAGGTAAGTCTCCAATGTTACCTAAATCATATTTTTATTTCCTGCCTTATTCCATTTTCAATTCCTGTATACAATATGTAAGACTAGATAATTTATAAAATATAGTTTATTTGATTCTCAGTTCAGTAATCTCGAAGCCCAACAGCATTATTCGCATATCTTGACATCTTTTGAGTAGCTTCTTTTGACATGATAATATGACAAATGGGATTACACTATAAGACACATTGTCACAGCATAGGTACCCTTGTAATGTCTTCATCTGATACCAATTAATTTTCTACCTTAATATACCATGAACATATGAGTTTTTGCATTAATTATAAACATATGAACTTTTAGGGGATATATTCAAACTATAGTGGCTGTTCTTTTCTTAAAATATGTTCATCTTATTTTGTTAACTTAGTTGGTTGTTACTGAAGTCTGAATAGTTGTATCCCCAATATTCATGGTCAAAACTACCCACAAAGATGATAGTATGAAGAAATGGAGTGATTTCGTAACACAGAAAACAGAATATCAAGTGCTTTTCTGGCAAGCGCAAGCACCTGAGTACAATCTCTGGTACTGGAAAAATAAATAAGTAAATTAATTAATTAATTAATTAATGCTGAATTATATTAACTGTCTTTTGATGGCTATTTTCTCTCTCGATGCATTAATATAAGTAACTATATAATGATAATTCTCTTTCAGTTTCTTGTATAAAATATACATAGTAATCGCATTATTTTTTATGGCTTGCTCAGTCTGCCCTGGGTGTGGGACTGGTGCAGCATGTGGTGCCAAGAATAGAACCACAGTCCTTGTAGTTGCCTAAGCTTTTCTAAGCAGGCACTTTGGACCACTGAGTCATCTCACTGGCAGGCTTATTTATTTATTTATTCATTTATTTTTAATGACATGGTTTTTTAATATGTACCTATATATTTTTCAACAGCACTTTATGTAAGACTTGAATCATTATTTAAAACTATAAATTAATTAGTTCATTATTTTGTCCTATTTTGTTATATTTTATCAGTATTACACTATTTAAATAATATATAAATGAAATATTTCCCTTTATGTAAGGATCTGAAATAGTTTCATTAGAAAAACTAGTTTGTTTTTGAAATACTTAAGTTTCTCTCTTTTTTTTTCTTATAGGGAATTGAATTCATGACCTTGTGATTGCCAGGCACATGTCATGCATCTCAGCTCTCTCCCCAGCCTGAAATTTTTGTATGAAACTATCAAGGTAAAGACATTTTTTCCACAGTTAATGCTTTAACAGTTCATTATTTCCTTATTTTATTTTCCCCTAATGCTGATAAAGCAGAATGTTTCTAAACGTGAAGAAGAAAGGAACATTTCTGGCAAAGATATGAATTGTTACTTTTCACAAAATAGTTTTCTAATATGACACAAAATCTTAAAAAGTTGTAATTGTCAAATTTATTTCCTAAATTCTATATGAAGTAAAATATCATGCCCTTAATTCAATCATATATGATTATAAAAGCTCACATATAATATTTTTAAGTTTAACTTTTTTGAGGAACAACCAAGATATATTAAATGTTTACTAAAAGGCTCTACATTCCCATAAACAATATAGGAAGCCTTCAATTTCTGCACAATATATCTAACAATATCCAGTAGTCTAGTATGGTAAAAATGGTTAAAACTCTTAATAGGATGAAACATTCTCAACATGATAAAAAGCCCCTGTGGAGATACTTATATGTTATATCATACTTGATTTTGAAATGGTAAAACATTCATTGAAAGACTGGACACAAGGCAAACATCTCTATTCTTTGTGATTTCTATTTAACATTGTATAATATTGTACTAGAGATTCATAGAATAGCAGGTCAGTGGATATTTTAAAGTAGTTGAGCAGAGAACAATCAGGTCCAGCATATGACTGAGACCACCCCCTGCCTGCCAGAAACTCATTTGACACAATATCCAGGCCCAGCTCACCCAGTGTGGACAACTGCTGCAGAACTCTACACAGACAGGCTACAGACAAGAACTAACCAGCTGATCCAGGAGCAGAACATTTTGCTAGAGTGGCGCAGCAGATTTGTCACCAAGGGCTGCAACAGGAAGAAGTGGAGCTCAGAAACCAGACCCAAGGTACACCCACCTGAACGACTTTGAACATGGTAGATCCATATGTGGTGCTAAGATAAGAACTGTACCAAAGATCTAAACCAAAAGTCAGAAGGCAGGGGTACACAAAATGACAAAGAGAAGGAGCAAAATGTGCTCTCAAGCCCCAAGCCCACATAGAACAGATACAGGAAATAATAGCATAGGAGAAATTAGAAATCACACACCTGAAATCTCTAAAATAGTTGGGTCTATAGTAAAGAAACAACTGCAGAAAAGGTATAGAGGAAATAGATCAGAAATAATTTCTGAAGTAAAAAAGAAATAATACCTGTAATGAAAGGAGTACTCAGTGCTTCTAAAGAAGACAATGATAAAAGTAGTGAAGAATAGAAAAATGATGGAATCCTTGAATGAGCAACATAGGAAAATAATAGAATATATGAAGCAGATTGAAAGTTCTATACAGGAAATTAAAATCCTAATCACAAGCTCGCAAATCAGTGTCAGTGAAAGTGAAAATAGACTTTCAGACATTAAAGACACCATTGCACCTAGTGAAAAGTTAAGAAAACACCTCTTAATAATGACTAGGATGTAAGAAAAGATAATTCAATGTCTGCAAGATGATACAAAGATGAACAATGTAAGACTAATAGGCATCAATGAGAAAGAAGGAGTCTGTACAAATGATATAAAAAGATTATGGGCAGATGGAACAGCAAAAATCTTCCCAAATATGGGTAAACAATTTGACATTCAGGTTACTGAAGCATATAGAACTCCAAATAGCATCACCCCAATTAAAACCACACCCAGACCTACAATAACCCAGATCCCAGAAATTCAGCACAGCAACATGATAATAAAAACTGCTAGAAAAAACAAACATATCACTCTCAAAGGAAAACCCATGAGAACCATGGCAGATTTCTCTTTACAAACCATCAAGTCAAAAAGAGCATGGAGCAAAGTACTTGAACTCTTCCAAAAAAACAAATTCCAGCCTAGACTCCTATGCCCTGCAAAACTCTCTTTCAAGTTAAATGGAGAAATGAAATACTTCCAAGACAAAGAACAACTATAGAATTTGATGGTGACAAAGCCAACCCTGCATAGTTTACTAAAACATATCCTAGAGAAGGATCAAAATGACCACAACTCCATGAAGGGTAATGAAAAGAAGCTACCAAATAGGGCAAACAATTAAACACAGGATAAAAAGTGGTATGCACAAAAGCAGACTTTCAGCTATTCTTTTATATACAGCAGCAGAACTTGTCCCTCAGCATATTCTACAAATGGACTTCTCCTGCATCCCATGGGTCATGATTCTGTCTGGTGTACAAGGTGGATATCAAGGAAATAGCAGTATCTCAGTCCCAAAAATGACACCTGGCCAACAGTAAGCATGATGGACACTGTCCATGTACACAACATACTAGAACTTTGTGTGATATCCTATCCCCAAAATGTTAGAAGTTCTGGTCACATATTGCAATTCCAGTATTTATGGTATGTTTTATTCTTAGTAATTCTTTACTACCATTGAAACATTTTCTTAGTTGATATCTTTGTGTATATTCACCTATTCTAATACTACACTACTATTCTAAATTGATTACATATTCATACATATGATACACAACATTCTGGCTTCTAAGTATGGAGTCATGATTTGATTTGAATTTTGGAATATGGTTTTGCACTATTTAATTTTAATTAATATTTAATTAATTTCCTGAATATTGCTTTATGATTCATACTGTATCTCTGACTTGAAATCTACCTATAAGACAAGGTAAGCCGGGCGTGGTGGCTCACGCCTGTAATCCCAGCACTCGGGAGGCTGAGGCAGAAGGATCAGTGCGAGTTCAAGACCAGCCTGGGCTACAAAAGTGAGCTCAAGGCCAGCCTGAACTGCATAGTGAGACTCTGTCTCAAAAAGACAAAAAAAAAAAAAGACATGGTATATTTTCTCCTAGTATAAGAAACATTAAAAAGAAAACTATATATATATACATATATATATACATATATATATACATATATATATACATATATATATACATATATATACATATATATACATATATATATACATATATATATACATATATATATGATAGATATACAGCTACTTTGTCTTAGTTCATTCAGAATAAAAGTTTATAGTACTATTGTTTAGACAAGGTACCAGATCTGCACCTTTTCCTCTAAGTAACTGCTATAAAGAAAATATGCATGATATTAATTCCAACTATCCCATTAACTTGTTTTGAAATTGTTTCATTGCTATTTTATCTTTTTTTCTCATTAAAAAGAATTTAAAAACTGGCCTTAAAAGTAATTGAGCAGAGATTTCCTGAAAACCCTATATAACTCAACAGCTTTCAATCTTTAACAATGGGCTCTGTGTGTATTTGCCACGGCTTCAACATTCAATAAGGTAGTTTATACCACTTCATCAATTTCTCTTTCCCTCTCGCACAAAGCTTCAAAGTCAGCAGAAGGCAAGAGTTTAGGCCAACTTCAGGTATTTCTTCTGACTGTACATATCCTTTGTTATCTGTATGGCCTTCTAAATTTCAGAAATATATTACAGCTTTTTGAAGACATCAAGGATTTCTCATTCTCCAGCTTTCCCACCCAAGCTTTTTGGTTAGTGCATTGTTTGTTACAATACTTTTCTATCTCCAGTGGCAAAAGAACTAAAAGATCACATTACAGGTGTTTAGGCCAAGTGTGAAAGATTGTTGCAACTACACGAATGTCTGAGTGAAGGGAAAATAAAGACAAGTCTCTAGAACTGATCTTCTATGGAATCAAATTTCAAGTCAGCACAAATAAATTAGTTTTATTTATGAATAGGATTTGCTCTCTTCTCTCAGAGCAAAGAATTTAGGCTGTTATTTCCAAAGTTTCTCTTCATTTTATAGCACAGGGCATTACAGAAATAGGTAAAAATGTAATGTTCTGTTAATCCACCATTTCTATGGGAAAAATGCTGGCTAGGCTGCTGCAAGCCTTAGGTTAATCTGAAAAATTTACCTTGACAATCTCTGATCATTTCTTTCTTTCTAAAATAAGAATTGAGTGTGGTGCTACTTATTTTGCAATATTTGCTAATAGCACTGTATTTTTAATGTGAATGTAGCACCTACATTATATTTTTACATGTAAAAACACTATCATGTTCAAAAGAGCTTTTTATGAGTTTAAAGCAACACAATGAGGGCTCAGTGGCACAACTACCTAACTACCTGGCAAGTGCCAGGTTCTAGGTTTAATTCATAGTACAAATATTTATATATCTATATGTAAATCTATATCTACTTATAATTATATAGTTATAGGTAGAGATAGAGATATATAGACATGGTATTAAATATGTGCAATAGGTAACAGAAGATAAGTCATTCGAGTACAGCATAAAATATGAAATTTCCATTGTTTGTTCACGATTATATTATTGTTAGTGTTTTTCTATATTAAAGAAACACATTTAAATGTCATTGTAATGTCATCAATTTCCAAACAATTTACCATGTACCTTACCAATCCCATGTAAAAATAAAAGATGTGTAACATAGATAGGATGACATAAGACCATATGTGTGATAAAATATAGTATCATAATATTAATCACAAAATATCAATGATTATATTGAAACAATTATGAAATAGCTTTTGGCTACACATGGGGAAAATAGAAGAAACAGGAAGAGATAAATATGATTCAAGTGAAACAAGAAAATTTCTCAGTTGTTACATAAGATTTTTTTTGATCAGGGCCACTATTGAAAGAAATATTTTTTGAAAAAATTATGAAACACATATTACCTAATGCAGATAATCATATGAAATAATATGATAGTATCAAACAT
>PVJA010000934.1:57975-142378 GCA_004027025.1 Myocastor coypus
AGCCTCATGGAGTCATTGGGCGGGGACTTCTAGAGTTTGAGACTTGATCCTTGATCCCTGGGATTATGGGTTTTAGTACTGATGGGATTATGGGTGGAAGTACTTCTGGGATTATGGGTGTAGCCTATGGCGGGAGCTAAGGCGGAGAGCCTGAATGTAATATAAAGAGAGACAGAGAGACAGACTGTAGCTCTAGCTGGTGCTGCTGCTCTGCTGCCCTGTTTGGTTGGCTGCCTCTGCCACCATTTTGCTGCTGTTCTGCCTCCAAGAACTGAATGCTCTCCGCCCTGCTCCACTCAGCCTTGGGCCAACTGAATATGGACTGAAACCTCCACAAACTGTGAGCTAAATAAACCTTTCCTTCCTTCATTTTGAGTGTTGGGTACTTGTCCCGGCAACAAGCAAAAAGTAACTAAGACACATAACTAGTAAGATGCTAAAATCCAAACGATTGTTTGGGCTGATTTTTACAATTTTTACAAAAGCATTTGAGACTCATCAACTTCATTTTGTATTAGGAATAAAAGAACTCACTAAGTTCAGCAATTTGATGGTGGAGACAAGTGAAATATTTCCAATAGAATTGTAACTTGGGAGAATATGTGTAATGAACATTGATTACATTCTTCAAATGAAAGTAGAGAAAATGGAAAAGAAGATCACTAGAGAAGTAAAATTTTCAAAGTACTCAGTAAGGAAAAGAACTCTGAGATACATCCACAATGACCAGTAATGTTAAAAGTTTAAAAATTCAAACTAAAACCATAAATGTCAAATTTCTTTATATTTACCTATAAAAATATTCATGCTTTTTAATTTTTGTGTTTAATAATAAAACTACCTGTGTGCTTTCACTTGAAAATGAAGAAAGTTTGTGTCTATCATTAAAAATGTTCAGTTCCAGTCTTTCATAACAAAATAACACAGACTAGGTGATTTAAACAATAAATGCTTATTTCTTTACAGATCTGGAGTAAGTCCAGAGTGCTAGCATTGTTACTTCCTAGTGAAGGTCTTATTATTTTCTTGTGGAAACAGACTATGATTATTTCCTCACACAGAATGTTTTGGGGAAGGTGGAGGGGACAAGCTTTTTTATTTCTCTGCCTCTGTCTTTCTCACACATACACATACACACACTCACAAACATACACCCACAGAATTGAGCTTAGCCCTCAAACACTAATCAATTGTTCTACCACTTAGCTATACCCCAATCTGAGGTATCTTTATAAGGTTATCACACATGATTAAGGAAAGACCCTCATGAATAATTGCCTCCTGTTATTATTTGTATCTAGATGTCCCTACAAAGTCTCATGTGATCAAGCCAACTACAAAATAAAACTTCTACAACTGTGTACCTCATTAAACCTTTCTTTCTATAACTTTGGGTGTTGAGACTTTTGTTTCTGCCATGAAAAATCAAACTAGAATTTGGAGCCAGGAATTGCAGTAGTTGTTGTGACTGTACCTGACAATGTGGAGACTTTGGAACTGATATCTAGGAAGTGCATTGAAATGCCTGGAGATACTGGCTATAGAATCAACACTGCAATGACTGAAGACACACCTGATGGGAGATTTTGGGTAAAGCTCAGTTCAGAGTGCTGATTGAAATGCTGTTGCTAAAGACCAGGCTCAGAAAATTTCTTCTGGAAAGAAAGACTGAATTGGCTATGGACTCCATATGATATGTGTTATGCTTTAGCAGAAAGTGCATTTTGGTTCTATCCAAAAATTTTCCTAAGAGTGATATTAAGGACATCCGACTAACATTTCAATTTCTTTTTTTTTTTAAAGAATTTTTTATTTTATTTTATTTTTCTTGTTTCAGAATCTTTATTTGTTTATTCACTCATTTTTATGGCCAGCTAAGCCCACGCCGAGGGCAGGGCTGGCGCAGCATGTGGTGCCGGGGATAGAACCGGAGTCCCTGAAGCCACCCAAGCTTTCCCAAGAAGGCGCTTTAGACCACTGAGCCATCCTGCCAGGCCCCAAACATTTCAATTTCAAGATTACAAAGATAACAGACTTTGTTCTGAGAAGAAAAACCCAGAGATCTATGTTCTTGAATGGCATCGGTGTAGAAAATTATACCTTGGTATTCAGTTCTGAGTGTTCAGAAATACAGCCACTCAGTCCCTAGAGCAAAATCAGAGGAAAGCTTGTCTATTATTTCTATTGATCGCAGACCTTGGCATCATCCACATGGTAGTGATTTTAGTGGCAGGGAAATGCATGAATTTTGGAGCCAGGAAGACTTCTACCCAAGTTTCAGAAGAAGACTTTGGATACAAAGCACTGTGCTCCTGAGAAGGCAGTTTATTAAGATGTGACCGTGAAGGCAAAGGTTCAGTGGCGGCACAAGAAGGTTGAAGAATACAGAAACATTGACGATTTGAGTAAATCTTCAAAGGAGTAAGCAACAAAGATGGCCCAAGTGGCAAACTGAAAGTTACAACATTCTGAGGTGTCTTAGGACTGGAGCCACATCAATACTTTAGAGATTACGTTTTGCCACAGATTTCTTCTATTTTGGACATGGGAACATAGGATTTTGTGTCTGGCCTGGTGGATTTCGGACTTCCTTTGATCTTGGTCTTTTTTTTTTTTTTTTGGTGGAGCCGGGTATCAAACTCAGATCCTTGCATATGCCAGGCAAGTGCTTATTCTACTGAGCTATCTGCTCAGCCTCAGTGTTGCTCATTTCTTACTACCTATTGGGAATGGGAATGTTTTTCTTCTGCCTTTCTGTGTTAGAAATGGTTAATTTTATTTTCATTTCTATAGGTTCTTGCTTCTAAGTGTTTGCCTTAAACCTCCAAAGAGACTTTATCCATGAGCTTTCTAGCATATGGAAAATTTTGGAAGTTTGACAAATCTTGGAGATGAGATAGACATCTTTTGCATCAAGGGATGTATATGAGTTTTGTGGGTTCAGGTGTGCAATATTATCCCTTGTGTCAGGATATTCTCCTAACGCCTCAAACAGTCATAGTTGAGGATTTTCAGAAGTGACTGTGTCTATAGTTTGTGTGATACTATGATTAAGTGTACACAATTGCTGAACCAGTCTACTGATTGCTTTGACATAGCTCTGGTTACAATAATAGGAAATCTCAATTTGGATATGAGTGGTTCCCTCACTGAGGGCATGTAACCTAGACAGGACAGAGAATAGGTATTATCATCATTATTGTTACAGTTTCACTGCTTCATTTCTTTGCTGTCTTTTGCCCACTATTAACTATTTCTCCCATGCAATCCACCCTGTCACATGAGCCTGCCTTGGAAACAATCAATTATGAACTTTGAGGTAGAATAAAGCTTTCCTCCCTTAATTTAGGGAGTTTGATATTTTGTCTCAACAATGAAAAAAGGAACTAGGACACTTCCTAAAGAGTCTTTTTTTTTTTTGTCTTTTTTTTGAGACAGGGTCTCGCTATGCAGTTGAGGCTGGTCCTGCGCTCACTTTTGTAGCCCAGGCTGGTCTCGAACTCACACTGATCCTCCTGCCTCAGCCTCCCAAGTGCTGGGATTACAGGCGTGAGCCACCACGCCCAGCTGAGAGTCTATTTTTAAATATGATCATATGGAGATTAAAGCTTCAACAGAAGGACTTGGAGAAGAAACAATTCTGTCCATAGTATTTTGCCTGTAGACCTCTCAAATGTGAAATATATTCATTTCATCTCAGCTGTTGTAAAAATGATTTATTGCAGCATTTGAAAACAGACAAGTTATTTCTTTCCCAAATATAGTTTTGGGGCAGACATAAGATAGAAATTCCCATGCTGAAAGTGATAAGAAAAGAAGACAGAGGTTTTAGGTCCAAAGAAGTCTAAATCCTACAAAGACAAATACGAGGGCTGGCCAAATACGTCAGCAGATTAAAGTGACTGCAAGGAGGGCAAGAATCCTGGAATTCAATACCCAGGCCTGTCAGCCCCAACCTGGTGCATGCTGAGATGGATATTAATATTGGGCATGGTGGTGCAAGCCTGTAATCTAAACTGTTTGTAGGCTGTGAACAGGCATATCACTATCAGTCCAATCTAGTAGCAAGATCCTGAAAACCCTGTAGATTCTCCCCTAAAATACAAAAAGAAGGAAGAGAAGGAGAAGGATAAGGAGAAGGAGAAGGAGAACGAGAAGGAGAAGGAGGAGAAGGAGAGAAGGAGGAGGAGGAGGAGGAGGAGGAGGAAAAGAAGAAGAAGAAGAAGAAGAAGAAGAAGAAGAAGAAGAAGAAGAAGAAGAAGAAGAAGAAGAAGAAGAAGAAGAAGAAGAAGAAGAAGAAGAAGACCATTAATTGTCAAATCTCAAAAATAATCTTTCCTTCTTTTATTTTGGTGATCTACATTGCAGTCTATGAGAATGATAATTTCACTCCCAAGGGTCCAGGTGACACTATTTCAATGTCTCTACAACAAAATATTTCTCCCAAGTCCTTGGCCAAGGACCATCTGTCCTGTTAAACCTGAAGATAGGATTCTGTGGCTTTTCCTAATTAGAGAGAGAGAGAGAGAGAGAGAGAGAGAGAGAGAGAGAGAATGAGAGAGAGCCAGAGCCAGAGAGACAGACAGAGCCAGAGAGACAGACAGGGAGAGACAGAGAGGTAGAGATAGACAAAGAGATAGACACAGAGACAACAGAAAAGAGAGAGAGACAGCATGCTCTCTCATAAATTTTTATATGAACTGATGAGAATTTTCTAATTTTTAAATTTTCATACATTTTGCGTAACAATTCCTTCATCTGTTTATATTTTACCTTTCACATTTCACTATGACTAATAGAAAGCAAGCTGCTTTCCCAATACTCCGCAGCTAAATATACAATTCAACTAATCACAAATTTTACTTGCCGCAAAATCCATGATCACAACTACCAAAATTCTATGCATTCTATAACATGCACTACTGCCTTTCCTCCAGTTTATGATAATGTGCTTCTCATTTATGTCTGACTACTTGCCAGAGTCACATTTAATCTATATATTTCAATATGCACATGAAAACCCTTTATAACATGTACCCATTATCTCATTTCAGTATAACTCCCACATTTTTAAATATTTGTTATTGCCATAGCTTACTTTCCCATACCTAAATCTGTCCCAGTTAGATTGGGCTATCAACATAAAGTACCATAGCCTGACCAGTTTATCCAGCAGATATTTATTTTCTCTCAGTTACAGAAAGTTCAAGTCGGAGGTTATGATAACAGCAGGATTATGTAGTGTGAAAATTCACTTCCTAGTTTATAAATATCCATCTTTTCAACATGTGCACAAGTTAATTTTCCTCCATTTTAATTCATGGAAAGAGAGGCAAAAAAGGGTGCCAGCGTCTCTTCTTGTAAGAATATTAAACTTATGATGACAGCCCCACCATTATGACCTCATCTAAATGTAATTTTGTCCCATTGCTGTTTTATCCAAATGCCATCATATTGCAGGCTACACCTTCAATATATCAATATGCACTTAGCATGACATATTATTAGTATGAAACATTCTTCACATGAGATTTCTATTACAATAAATATAAGAAAAAATCATATTTATATTGTTCGTGTTAAAGATGTAGCTAGGAAAGAAACTTACAAACCACATGAGATATTTGAATACTGAAATGTAAAGTTATATAAGTTTTGTTAACTAAGGAAATGACCCTTTTAGAGGTACATAATAGCACAAATCAGTTCTCTGGCATAACTAGAACAGCAATTTGCAATGAAGCCATTCAGTTTTTCTCTGAGCAGGTTTAGTGATTCATTTCATTTCAGCTTAGCTGTATCGAGAGCATTATGACTTCTCAAATTGTAATTTTAATGAACCAGTCATTTCATTTTTCAGCAGATTAACTCACTGTTTGTTCTCACACAGCAGTCATCAAAACATTGAAGAATTCCATGATCTATAAAGTTGATTTATGAATACATTTTCATGATAGATGTTTCTTTCACTTCCAACTTGTGTGCTACCCGAAACATCTTTTAAAAACAGAAAAATAGATATAGAATAAATTGTACTACAATTTCATAAGTCAAAATATAACAGAGGTACAGCTCATTTGGTATTTCATTTGATAAAGATCAAATATCTAAGCCATACATGTGATACCTGTGTGTAACTGCAGAATCCAAGACACTGAGGTGGGAAATCTAAGCTCAGCTGGCCTACATAGTGAGACTGTAATGAAAAATCAGACATCTTGAGACACTGTTGTACTTTATGATTAAACATTTACTTCAGTTGGGGATATCTCTTGATAGCATAAATGCCTGCATAATGTCCTGAATTGAACAACCAAAAAAATGAAAACTCTTATTTCAAAGAAACTCTGATAACTTAATTATTCCTTAATTATTGTATGTGGAAAGGAATTATATTTATCATTAGGAAAAAATCAAGTAAAATCACTGATGATATGTTTGAAGAAATTATTTCCTTGGTTTATTAAATATCTGTAAACCAAATTAACTTGATTAGTAAGTGTACAAAAATCAAGTATTTGTAAAATGCATTCACAATAGGAAGGGTTATAATTTTAGATTACATTTTCCTTAGCCCTTCAAGATCAGGGAGGACTCAGGACATAAGAGAACCTGAACTATAACATCCTATAACACAGTGGTTTCCCAAATTTTCTGTTCAAGGAGATTATGGGGCTGCAGAAGAAAGGAAATGAAGATATATAGTGTATCTAGGGAGAGTCACCTAGAGAGAAATTCTCTTGGGCTTTTACAGAGAGCAAACTGGTCAAGCAATGGCTGTGACTCATGTAGATCACTGACACTGACAATAGTTCTACAAAGCACTGTACATGGTTTGAAAGTAAATCCTGAAGAGATTTGACTGACCTTGGGAGATATAAAAGCTCAATGTTTTGTTATACAGGTCTTGCTTTAACTTGCCCTTAACCATGAGGCATAAAAGGTAAAGCTAGATTAACATTTTCCAAATTTGTAGTTTAGAAAGAGGACACAAAGATCTACATTACATTTCTGGACAGAAAGTTCATGCTTAAAGAAAGTAACCGTGTGTGATAATATGTATGTCTTCGCATTCTACTTGCGTTTTTAAAAGATATTGACATATTAGCTTTATTTTCTCTGATGGTGTTCACATTTATGCAAATATTAACACTAGTACTTCATTTATAAAGTAACCAATTTGGGGGTGTGGGAAAATTCCTAATTTTATAAAGCTAAGAAAGGGCTGGGAAGATAGCTCAGTAGAATAAGCGCTTACCTGGCAAGACCAAGGTCCCAAGTTCAATTTCCAATACCAAATAAATAAATAAATAAATAAATAAATAAATGTAAAAATAAAATGAAACAAAATGAAAAGCAAATAAATGTAAAGTGCATCTTTCAGTGAAGAACCTGTGCAATATTCTGACAATCAGAAATAAAGCAAAGCCTAGGCAGAGGAAATTCTCATTAACTAAAAATTTTCCTCCACCAGAGCATGTAATTTCTATAGGTAATGAATAAGCCAATGATTGAATTCCTTGACTTGGATTATGTTTTTCACTTTCCCAACTGGGTGGTTTGGCTCTGTCATGTTCAACTGATACATCTGGGAATTGGTTATGCCAAGTAAGAAACAATATTCAAATCTTTCAAGTGAATCACTGTTTCACTCTTGCAACCTAGATGAAATGTAAAATGTGCATTCTGCTATGATTTCACAGCAACATAATCACATAATGTCATTTTACCTCAGAACAAAAATTGTTTAACCAGTAATAACATTCAAGATAATGTTGAATCACTTGAAATACGTCTTAAAAAGTTAGAGAAACAAGATCTGGTCCTATTTTTGTATAAGAAAATATTATTTATTTATTTAATACTTTCTGAAGGGTCTCACTATACAGGTCAGACTCAAGGTGATCCTTCTGTTTTCAGCCTCCTGAATACTGGGATTATGGGCATGCACCACCATTCCTGGACTAGGTAAGTGGCTCAGCATGCTTGGAGATAGGGTTAGCATGGCACATTGTGCCAGGGATCAAACTCTGTTCCTTATGATTGATATTTATTTAGTTACTCTTGAAAAGAGAATTTCTGCAGAACTGGACATATAATTAGTATCCTATTTATTTTTTTTCAGACAATGTAAAACATGAGTCAATTATTATACATTATTGTAAACCTGACAAATTTTTTTAAAAGTAATTGTATGCAGAAACACTGAAACTCAACCTAATTGTTTAACGTTATTTAATACAGTAATATGCAAATATTACCTAAGCTACCAGAAGGAAATCAAACTGGACCTAAAAGTCATGTAACACTTCTAAAAAGACTGGAAACTACCCAAATATCGGTCAAGTGAAGAGGGGATAAGAAAGATGTGCTATTTTTTCACAATGGAGCATTAGTCAGCAGTACAAAAATAAATCCCAGGCTTTTATATTTACATAATATAACTAGAGGTCTTACTGCTAAGTGAAATAAATGAGAACCCCATGTGGAAACATCATATTTTCCCAATAATGTAAGAACCTAAAAAAGTACGTTAAATCTGAAAGTTACACTGTGAAAGAAAAATAATCTCTTGAAAAGGAAAGAACAAATGGTATGAGGAAAAACATTAAAGAAAGAAGGAAGGAATATAAAAAGATATATTTATGTATATATAAAGATAGCTTGGATGATTTATGGTTTATTTCTGCTTGTCTTTTGTAAAGAGCAGTTAATGCTTAAATTTTATTTTCTTTTTATTCTCTTTTTTTTTCTTTTTAAGTTCTTATAACATTTTGGCAATGCTTTATTGTTTTTTTCTTAAAAATCAATTTGGTACATTGATACCTGGTAAGCTAAACAACTAATTTGAAGATAATATCATGTAATCCAGCAAACATTATTGAATTCCTATTAATTTTTAGTGAAATTCTATATCATTTCTAATGCTGTTTTTTAAATATAATTATTTTGTATTCTTTAAAAAGTAAGAAAAGTTTATACTGACAAAGGCTATGAAAATAATGAGGTTTTTTATAAGTAGCTTAGGTCAAGGTTTACTCATTAGGTTTGGGTATATAAACTTTTCTTACTTATTTTATATCCCCTAAAATTTACAAGGAGTTATCTATACTGAAGCATTCAGTGCATTCTCTTAAATGAATAGCTTAATCTTTTTATTACTTTTAATATAAAATCACAATACAACAATTTTTAAACACATTATTAGTACACTCCCAATAATTGATACAATGCTTATTGTTGTTGTCATGGTAGTCATTTAGAGCACGAGATGCAGACATGATAATTTTTCTAAATACCATTGATACAGGGGCCCAGCAGGATGGCTCAGTGGTGTAAAACGCCTGTAGGAGGCTGCAGGGACCGTGGTTAAATCGCTGGCACCACATGCTGTGCCAGCCCTGCCCTCAGGGCAGGCTGAGCCGGCCATAAAAATAAATAAACAAAAGTTCTAAAAAAATACCATTGATACAAAAATTTCTTTTCATTGAACTAAGAGAAAGTAGTTGTATACATAGTCCAATATTCCATAATTGTAGTAGGTTATTGGCAGAAATGGCAATGCTGGAAGCTGTTGATTTAAGGCTTTTACAGACAACATACTAATATGGCTCTACGTTTTATGTCTCATGGTTAAACATTTCTGCTGGGTGGTTAAGGGCAAGTTAAAGCAAGACCTGTATAACAAAACATATGGTTTTTGTATCTCCCACGGTTACTCAAATCCCCTCAGGATTTACCTTGAAACGATGTACAGTGCTTTGTAGCACTGTTGTCAGTGTCAGCCATCTGGATGAGTCCAAAAGACTGTTGGAAAGAAATAGACTATATATAAACTTGGGATTATGCTATCAGTCAAATTATACTATCTACCAACAGGTTGCCTATTACTGAAAAAAATGCTTGTTAATAAGGTAGTTTTTTTTGAAATTACAAATGAATGATGACTATGCCAGCCCACCAAGGCACAGGGCTTGAATACAATAGTTTGTATTACAATATCAACTGGATGTGATTTAACTATGTATCTATCAATAGGCATTAATTTCAATAGACACAGATGGTCTTGCATTAAAAGGTAGGGAATGCACCTTCAGTCCATAATATTAAGTGTAGCAAATCAAACACCAATTCTGAACTATTACATTTGCAGTTATATAAGAAATACAAAGCATAGCTAAAGACCAAAATAAAAGATAGATACAAGGGACCCAAATCTCCCTCTCTGTCTCTCTCTGTCTCTCTGTCTCTCTCTGTCTCTGTCTCTGTCTCTGTCTCTCTCTCTCATTTTCTCTGGTACCAGGATCAAACTTGGAACCTTGCACTTGTTGGGCCAGTGCTTATTCTGCTGAACCATATCCATGGTCTATCTAGGTTACTCAACAAATTTATTTATTTATTTATTTATTTATTTATTTATTTATTTAGCAGGACTTGCAATTGAACTCATGACCTTGTGCTTGCCAAACATGCACATATTCTACTAAGCTATCCCCTTGGCCCTTCTCAGATCTTTCTCAAAGGCGAGAGGGATCAACAGATAGAGGGAAGGGCAGAGACAAAAGGCACAAAAGATGAGAAAAGGAATTAAAATCTGTCATGCACAAGTATAAACTATAAAAAAGGAATACAAGAAGTACGTACTGGAATATGTACAGAAAAGAAGAAAGAGTTAAGATATAGGTGGATAGGTGATAAAAGGAAAATAAAATTAAAAATGGCACTAAGATGTATTATGCACATGTGCCAACTTCCCACAAGAGATGTACTACTCTTATTATGTACTACACACATGTAATAAAGAAAAAAGATATTACACAACTAGGAACTACCCTGTTTTTGAATATAAATATAAGTTCACATAAGCCCTTCAAGGTCAGTAAGGACTCAGGACACAACAGAATCTGCTCTGTAATATGCTATAATTCAGGGGTGTCCCAAATTTTCTCGTCAATGAGATTGCGGGACCTCAGAGGAAAGGGATAAATGAACTATAGTGTGTCTAAGGAGCGTCACCTAGAGAAAAACATTCTCTCAGACTTTCACAGAAAGCAAAATGGCCAAGCAATGGCCGTGACTCGTCCCGAAGGTTGACACTAACAACAGTTCTACAAAGTACTGTCTATGGTCTCAAACTTAATCCTGAGGGGATTTGACCCTGGAAGATACAAAAAAAAAATGAATGTTTTGTTATACAGGTCTTGCTTCGACTTGCCCTTTACCACCCAGCAAGAAAAAAAAAAATCCTTAATTACAATGCATGGAACGCAGAGCTAGATTGGTGAGATGAGCTTTAGGAGGCTTAGATTCAATAGCCTCCAAATCACAAGCTTCACTGGTGGCCCACTGCAGTTGCAAAACCTTTGACTCTGCATGTATCTGCTTCCTCTTGGTCCAAAGAGAAGTATAATCTTTTCCTTTTTTTTTTAATTTTTCTAAGCAACATCAACAGGGAGCTGGGTCATGCCCACACAATGTACTCTGTAGAACCATTGTGAGGACAATATTCAATATGTCAACTTTCAAAGAACAGAAAGTGGAAAAGAAATATGCTATTGGAATTCTACCACGTTAATTCCAATTTACCACTACCAATGGAACCTACAGCAAAAACATAGACACTAAGATATATATATATATATATATATATATATATATATATATATATATGTAATTATTGTGTATCCAAGGTGCTCTAACTCCAAACCTGAAGATGGCTTCTTGATCAAAGACAGCAAGCCAGGGCTGAACCTGGGTTTTATTCAGTGGAGAAGGAGTGGCTTGAGAACAGGAATTGAGGAAAAAGGTGAGCACTGTGAGCTGAGCTAGATAGGTGGTCTGCATTTACCTCCACCATATTCAGAGGTAATATGCAGAGGAAGTAATTTGCATTATGCTATCAAGATAGTATCTAATACTTATGGTGTCTGGTGTTTCAGCTCCAATGTGTCATCTTTTAAGCCCCAGGACGTCATAAACACTATCTCTAAGCTCCATCCCAGCTGACAGCTTGGAGAATTGGCTCTTCATCCTGTTTCAACCCTGATCATATTGGAGAGCAGCAGGTGTGGGTGATAAGGTAAACATGCATGCCATCTTCAAGCATTACCACCAGCACCTCAGCTAGACTAATATACACTATTTAAGGCCAATTAAAATAATAATGAGAAGTATTAGACAGCTCTATACATTTCAATTTGAGGAACTAGGGTCAGGCTGAGTCAAAGTGGAGACAGTCACTCTTAGTTCAAGGAGAGCTGCTAAGTCAGTCCTCCACACAAGTCCAGCCTGGGCAAATTCAAAACTTAATGATACACTCTCTCAGTTACTATTGTCTTGTTGCTGGAACAAATATCTGACACCCAAATTTAAAGAAGGAAATATTTATGTAGTTCACAGTTCCTGGAGGTTTCAATCCATTCTCTGCTAGCTCCAAAACAGACTGGTGCATGACAGCAAGCAACCTTTCTTGGTGGAAGCAAAGAGCAAAAGGGAGGAGAAGCAACAACAATGGCTGCAATGAACAATTCTTTATGTTGTGTTGAGTCAATCTACCCCAGGGTGAGTGTAGCACTCACACTCATAGTCTCAGCAGTATTCACACCTACAATCCCAGCACTGGATCAAGAACTAATCACAAATCCTAGAACTCTACCCCATGACTGCATGATGTTTTGGTGGGACTGTTAGACACAAATCATAGCACACATTATCTCATTAATGAAAATGAAACAGGGATGAGGGTATGCCTAAGTTCAAAGACACTGGGTTCAAATTCCAGTGCAAAAAATCCTTATTGTGGTGTATTTGGGGCTGTGGGAATGATCCAAGCCCTTTGAACACAGATGTGTGTGTCCATTGTCTGGTAACAAAAGAGGATATAGTATGCTAAGAAAACTTAGAAAAGCCTTTATGATTGTGGATGCAAATAGTGAGAATAATAAAGGTCAACGAATATATTATTTTACCTCATACTATTTATAATTTATTCGTATTTTCAACATTTGAAACATTAATTCACTATTTAGAGATAAAAGACTACTGTCGCAAATGTTTCCACATAACAATTGAATACATATATTTCCAAATGATACTGCTCAGACAAATTATACTACAGACCATAGTAAAATTTTGTTGAAATAATATTTAATGTCCTGAGAAATGATAATTTAAGTCAAATCCCTTGCCTCTGCGTCAATTATGCAGCCTAATAGCATAGGAATATAAAGGAACCTAGAATGTTTCATTTCTTACATTGAATATGTTACTATGTATATTTTATAAAGTAATGAAACTAAAGCAAGAAGAGTTGATATTTGTTCCATATATATTACGATTTTTAAAGTCTCTTTGCCTAAAATCTTATTTACTAAGCAATGCCCCCAGGAAAGCTTCAGGAAATTCTTGAGATGTTATTAATACATCCTGAACTTTTATCTCCTCCAATCACTCAAACTACCCCAATTTACATGCATACATATTAAAGTTTAAAATTATCACAATTGTAATTCTAGAACTCAATTTTTATTAACATTTAGTACCTCAAACAATTTTTTTTTCTGGCACTGGGAATTGAACTGCAGGCTTTCCTGTTAATAATTCATATATTTAATTTTGAATTAGGGTCTCCCTAAGTAGCTGAATTGACTGGACTGGCTGTGCTCAAACTTGAGAACCTTCTTCCTTAGCCTATCACAATGTTGAGGTTCCTTGTTTTCAAATCCAACATACTTGGCTACAAACTGTCTTTACTTTGCAAATATATAAAGCCTATCCCTAATACTACACATAATATATATATATATATATATATATATATATATATATATATAATCTTTATTAAAATAGATTTAATCTGTGTTGTAAATTTCAAATGTTCTGCACTGAAAATTACTGAATTATCCAATGCTATTTATTTCTTTTTCATATCTTGCAGAATTAGATACTATAATATAGTAAGTGTCCAAATTGTATTAACATTTTTACTGAAATGAGTCATTCTAGGAAATTAAATCCCCACCCTAATTATATTATAAACTCAAATCTAATTAAGCTTTAACTTTAAAATAGTAAATACTGATTTTAACCAGATCTATTAGCCATGATAGTATACATTTCTGCAATATATGAACAACATATTATGAATTTTTATTGTACATAGGAATGTTGGAGGGGGAGGGGAAAGTGCTTCCAGAGAAATGGGCCCGGGGTTGGTGTTTGTAAACTTGCCTCGGTCCGGCGGGGCAGCAGCGGCCGCGGGGTTGGCACTGTGTGCTGAGGCCTGGAGGAGGTGCCGCGCGGCAGTGCAGAAAGCGGGAGGCCGCGCCTGGCAGGTTTCTGGAGCAGATCAAAAGCTTCAAGAGAATTTAACTGGAAAACCAAGGCTGACAGACTTTCCTTTCTTCATACAATAGGCAGAAGTGAGACAGAAACTAGGGATTCTTGGAACACCTGTTTTCCCTTTGGAGGACACTAAAATCTTTCGGAAGACAAAGGCAGGACAATATGGCAGCAGGAGTGAAAAGACATGGAGCCATTACCGTGATTTGGTGACAGTTCTTCGAACAACAGTGTCTTAAGGAAAGCTGGATCAAGGAACTCCTGAACTTTTGGGTTCCATTAAGTGAAAACTCAGCATGGCTCAGGCAAGTCTGCTGGCTTGTAAAGGCCTGGAGGGAGTGAGTTTGGTCCCTATTGCAGCCAGCAAGAACATGATGCTCAGCCTGATCCCCAGCAAGCAGACCAAGAATGGCGAGCGGGCGAGTAGCCCCGATGTGCTGAGGTGCTTAAGCCAGGGCCACCAAAAAGACGGTGATAAGTCCTGGAGCCGCAAAGATGATGACAGCTTGGCAGTGGCCTCTCATTCAAAAAAGACTGTTAAAAAGGTGGTTGTAGTGGAACAACATGGTTCTTTTCAAGTAAAGATTCCAAGAAATTTTATTTGCGAGCACTGCTTTGGAGCCTTTAGGAGCAGTTACCACCTCAAGAGGCACATCCTTATTCATACTGGTGAGAAACCATTTGAGTGTGACATTTGTGATATGCGTTTCATCCAGAAATACCACCTAGAACTCCACGAGCGTGTGCACAGTGATGAAAAACCTTACCAATGTGAACGATGTCATCAGTGTTTTTCTCGAACAGATCGATTGCTCAGACACAAATGGATGTGCCAAGGGTGCCAATCCAAGACTTCCGACAGCCAGTTTTCTCTATAGGTGCAAGGGTCCCTCGGTGGTGGGAGTGATCAGAAGAATATACTGAAGAGTGCACCCTCTCTGATATGATGGTCCCACCACCACCTCGTCTGACTTTTTGAGACAGGGTCTCTCTGTACAGTTCAGGCTGGCCTTGAGCTCACTTTCGTAGCCCAGGCTGGTCTCAAACTCTCAGTGATCCTCCTGCCTCAGCATCCCGAGTGCTGGGATTACAGGCCTGCGCCACCACGCCCGGCAAGAAATTCTTTTTAAGAGTAGGAAAATTTATTGAAGAATAAGAATGAGGATTAGAAGTAGGTCCTGAGAAACAGGAGAGGTGACAAATGAGTTGTCAAGTACTAGAAATCATAAAGAAATAAGGCAGCAAAATAAATAAAAGACATTTAAATTAGAAAAGAAGTAAAACTACTTGTACATGAAATGATATGGTTTTATAGTATAGAAAATCTTACAGGTTGTAAGTACTTGCTTAGGAAAGCTCAGGGGCCATGGCTCAATTCTGGCATCACATGCTGCTCTGGACCCGCTCTTGGGCACACTGAGCCGGCAATAGTCTTTGGGCATGGTGGTGCACACTTGTAATACCACCACTTGGGAATATAAAACAGAATGATCACAATGAGTCAGAGCTGCATAGTGAGACCCTGCAAAAACACATAAAAGAAAATCTCTCAGACTGTAGCACATGCACAATTAGTAAAGCTACTAAACTAACTTAACGAATCACTATTTAAAATCACTTGTTTATGTACACCAGTGAAAAGTATGTAAAACAATGTCTTAAAACAGTTCTATTACCAACAATATTTAAAAGAATAAACAATCGATGAAAGACTTACCCTAGTACAATTTATGTTGTTATAACAAATATCACAGATGGGTAAATTTATAAGGAAATAAAGTTTGTTTTTCACAGATCCAGAAGCTAGGAAGTCCAATATCAAGGTGCAAACATGTAGCGATTTCTCTCTTGTTGCAGCATAACATGTCACAGGGCATCCACAGTGATAGAAATGAAGGGGAGCCAGAGTTAAAGAGGAAACTCATTGTTATAACAAATCTACTTCAACAAAAAATAATCTACTTGACAAATAAATGTAATAGTCAATTCATATGATAGAATACCTATGAATAGAATGCCACCTCTTCAAAGCCTCACCTCCAAATGTTAACACAGTGTCAATTATATAGCAACATAAATTTTGGATGGGATATTCAAACTACAGCATTTATACACTGAACTCAGTGAAACTGCTGAAAGATATTGTAAGTTAATCATATTAAATGGAAAGACAGTCCGTCTTTTTGGATAGGTTTGCAGATAGGATGGTTTAGTATTGTTAAGATGGAAATACTACCTGTTGAATCCAATGTACTCTGAAAATTCCAATAAGCTATTACTGTGAAATTGAATTGTACTTTAATTTTAAAAACTATTTCAGAGGGAGTGTTTTAGTCCCTCATGAAAACTACTATCCTCATGGATAATATACTAGCTTTTATCGAGGTAGGACAACTGTGATTTCTATAGTCATTAAAGCAGACTTGGAATATGGATTCAGGATCAGTGAAGTAGAGAAGATATAGCACCATGCTCAGGAGGAATGTATTAACTCTTTGTTCTACATTTCAACAAAAAATAAACGAAATATAGTTCAAATAAGAAGGCTACCATGTCTGATTGGAAGGAAAAATGACTGGAAGAAAGGTTATAGTTAGATTTATCGGAGTTTTGCTTGTGAATTTGGTAAAAGAAACTGATTCAAATCAGTATTCACACTACATCAGTCTTGGCTGTGTGGGGGTGGTATACATATATATATAATGATGCCTTGCCTTTCCCTGTTCATAAATTTTCAGGTAACTATGGAAAAATGAGATGAGATAGACATCATATCTTCACGTCAGATTGTATCTTACGACTATACATAGATATATGCTTCTAAATCCAACTTGAATTTTTTCAGGCTTTCATGAAAATATTTGGCAAAAAAGAAAATATTTGGCTCTGTTTTACTGTTTTGTATTTAATTCTCCTAATTTGTATTTCATTTTTCAAGAGTTATCTATATCCTACACATTTGCACAAGTACTGCCATCTCTTCCTACTATTCAATGCAAAAATAATTAGGTTTTCCTTAAATAGGCTTAGAATCCAAAACTGTTTGTTATTTTTATCAGTTACATTCAGTTTTAACTATGGGGTAAATTATAGTCTTTTTCTTTCAGCTTATTTATGTGGTCATTCCACATTGGAGAGACATAAAAAAAAATCCTACTGCTTAGATAGTATTAATTCTATCTAAGTCAGCAAACCAGAATGACCACAAAAAATTTGCTGTGAGCATACAGATAAAGTTGTAATTTCCTATAGTTGTTCTTCAAATTGGAAAAAAAAACATATATATATATATATATATATATATATATATATATATATATATATATATGTGATAGTGTTTATTTTCTGCAGGAGAATAGGAAGAATAAACATAGATCTAATTAACTGAAATTTTATTCCTTCAAAACATTTTTAAAGAGCAGAATATATTTATTGGGGGGAAGAAAGCATCTGTCCTAGAGGGGTGCAGAAGGGCATCCAAGTGAACTGCCAAGGAACCAGCCTTTTCTGAGGATTTTACACAGCAAGATCATCAGGGGAACTGGGACTAAACATGGGGCCTGGCTGGGTGGGACAAAACTATGTTGAATCAATAAGATTAGTGTTATAATTCCTAAGGTAAAATTGAGTAAGTTAGGAATGGGTGAGACAGGTAGAAAGCTGGCATGAATATAGAACAGGGGCTTTTCCTGTAGGGGGCTGGGTTAGTGACTTTTCTTAGCTTTTTCACGGTGACTAACACCTATTTAGAATATCAATGCCTAATACCTATCGCTAGGGAGATATGTGGATGCATTTGTTTAATCATTTGTCTTGAACTCTGACCCACTACAGGAGTACCTATCTCTCCCACACTTTCAAAGCATCCTATCTTCCACACTGGCTCCTTGTGGGCTCATCTTTGTCTGACTGTCTGTAACATTTCTGTGTAACTCAGCTGCCTACAACATTCCACCCTGTAAAGAACTAACCAGAACTGCCATAAGCAAATAACAGGAGATGACCACTCTGGCTTCTTCAGCGTGAAAGGGGTCATCATTAGTGACTGGCAGTTAGAGATATTCTACAGATGTTCTATCTAAAGTCTTTAAAGAAGCACCAAAAAAAAAAAAAACTTAAAAGGAGCTGGGGAGACGGCTCCGAGGCACAAGTGCCTGCTGGGCAAGTGCAAGGTCGTGAGTTTGAACCCCAGTCCCACCAAAAAAAAAAAAAAGAAGCACCAGACATTTTTAACCTAAGTAGGTATATAGCTTTAAATCTTCAAGAGACAAACCAAAAAAATTTGGCATGGGCCAAATAATAGCATCAACAGAATGACTATGAATACACTCAACAAAGATTTCCACCAAGAGAAAGTAGTAATGACTTTTTATAAAGAGGATGAGGGTAAGTGCTAGGGAATTTTTGAGTATGGTATGTTACTGATCTATCATTTAGTACCTTGAGCAGCAATTGAGATATCAGCAGAAGGATCAGCAAAGTGCAAACACTTAGTTTTTCTAACTGCACAAGTGCCTCCTATAATGCTAATAGAATGTATAATGTCATCCAATATAAGGACACGCCCTTCTACTAATTTTGCTTTTTTTATTGAGAAGAGATCAGCTATGATAGAAGTTAAGGTCCACTGTGTAATATTAGTTAAAGCCTTAATATGTGTCTTACAATAAACTTTTTCTAGAAAACACCTGATGGATCCCAGTAAAAGCTACCTAACATATAGATTTTTACCTGTATAATTTCCTGGACTTTGGTGTCCTCTAGGGAAGAGAAGATTTTCGGAGAAAGTAGAACATGTATAATCAAAGTTTGAGCATCAGAGCTTACAGGTAAGTATAGAAACTGTTTTTAAGAGATAACAATTGTAACCCAGTGGCTCTTAGACTTCTTAATTTCTGGAGTGTGATGTTTCGTCATAAGTCCCTCTAGCTTTAGAGTCACCTTTATATTTTGATGACTTATAAAACTAGATTAATATCTTCCTTTCCTACAATCAATGATTTTGAATAATATGAGTACACCGTGGCAGATTTTCTTACCTACATCTTATGAGAAAACAATATCAGATAATATTTTATTTTTTATTTATATATTTTTGAAATTAAAGTTGTCTTTGTTTTTAAACTCAAGATTCAGTAATTCACAGAATATTTGCAGCAAGAGAATAGAGAAACGTTTTTGTCTTTCAATTTTAAATTATATTTATATGTACATTTTGTACATATATATGCAATTATTGCAATATATATTGTATATATACATTTTATATGCATAATATATATGAAAATTTAGTTTAGTATTTTTTTTGCAGTACCAGGGATCAAACTCATGACCTTGCACTTGCCAGGCAGGAACTTGTTCCATAGAGCTTATCCCCAGCCCCAGTAGTCTAGTATTTCTTACAAATCAAAGCACAGATATTTTATTATAAAACATTAGGAAATATTACTTTTCAAATATGTGATCTGCAAGGTTACACTGTATTTGCTATCAGAACGACATACCAGAGGATTTCCATCAGAAATCAATCAAATGGATATAAACACTGCTATCATGACATACATGGCATTGAGTCACATTGAACCAGAGTCCCATTCAGTGTTTTGGATATGGCCACTGGTTGTTACTAAGCAGGGGTGTGGCTGCTGAGAGCCCTTTTCTTGCAGGGGTTCTAGAATTAGAACTCTAAGTACTAAGTTTAAAGGACAAAGCCTGGCTATATCTATATGCCCAAAGCTGTTGGACACCATGAAGCTAGTGGATTTAGACTTCTGCCTACCCAGGAAAGAAATTCTGTGCCCTTGGAAACCAGTTTTGTAAAATGCAGTACTTTAAGTTTTTGCAGTTTTTGTTTTTTGTTTTAGTTTTTGTTTTGGAGTGAGTTTATTGGGATAGGGCTGAATCACTCACACAGAATCTGATATTCATTTTTTGACTACATCAAGGAATTGCTTTCAGCATCAGTGATTACATTCCAACCAGTGGTTTTGTTTTAAATTATCTTTTGGTTGTTTCATCTTTTTGTGCTTAAATAGCTATAGAAACCAATTCTTGTCTAAGTGAAGTATAGCAACAACAACAACAAAAATCAAAAAACAGAAAACAAAGTATATCCTTAAGAGACCATGAAAATTTCATGTTTAATTATAACATGATTTATTTATTTTTTTACTTATATTTTTTAAATTTTCACTGTACATGGTTTCAAAGAAAATCCTGAGCGGATGTGACTGACCTTGGGAGATACAAAAGTTCCATGTTTTGTCACACAGGTCTTGCTTTAACTTGTGCTTAACCACCCAGCAGAAAAGTTTAATCATGATACATACAAAGTAAAGCTAGATTAGTATGCTGAGATTCAAAAGCATTAAATCAACAGCTTCTGATAATGCCAGTACTGTCAATAACACACTATAATTATGGAATATTGGACTATGTATAGAAGAACTTTCTGTTAGTTCAATAAAAAGAAATTACTTGTACCAAAAATGATTAGAAAAATTATCACATCTACACCCTGTACGCTGTATAACTACTAAGAGGAAAACAATATACATTGTATAAAATACTGGAAATGTACTACTAACATTTCTTATTAAATAAAATAAAAATTTAAAAAAACTAAAAATATTTTTATTAATTTCAATGAGAAAGAAATACCAATGAGACAGTTTCAAAACAGGTTAGTAGGACAGCCACAATAATTAATACATATTGTTGTCTGCATAATAGTAGTTCACAATAAAAAATGCAGTAATGATACCTTGTCTAAACATTATTAGTACAAATATTTCTTTTCACTGAACTAGCAGAAAGAACTTGTCAGTGTATTCTAATAGTCCATAATAGTGGCTTATCAGCAGAAGTGTAAATGTCAGAAGCTGTTGACTTCACCTTTTACAGTTCAGCATATTAACGTGACTTTACCTTTTATATCTCATGGTTAAACTTTTCTGCTGGATGAGTAAGACCAAGATAAAGTAAGACATATATAACAAAAAATGTAACTTTTGTGTCTGACAAAGTCAGTCAAATCCCCTCAGGATTTACCCTGAAACATTGTACAGCATTTTGTAGAACTTTTGTCACTATTAGTCATCTGGATCAGTCATGGCCATTGCTTGATCAATTTGCTCTCTGCAGAAGGCTGAGAGAATGTTTTCTCTCTAGGTGTCTTTCCTTGGGCACACTATACATCATTGATCTCTTTCATCTGTGGCCCCATAATCTCCTTGAGCAGAAAATTTGGGACACCACTGAGTTATAGGATATTATAGTACAGGTTATCTTACGTCCTGAGTCCTCACTGACCTTGAGGGACTAGGGCCAAAATGTTGGTTATCCTTGTAGCCCTTCTCTAATTTTTTGGTCTACAGACTTAAGTTGTTAACCCTGCAGAAGACAAGGTTAGTTTTATTATTACCCTATGACATACACACTTGAGGTTAATATCACTGTGTTTCTGCATATCAAATGCTTTACACTTTTTAGGGAACTGATATTTTCCATCAATCTTTGATATTCTAATAAATTCCTATAGATCAGTTTGGTAAACAGTTTATGGCCAAAAATTAAAATGCACATGTAACACTTGAAAGATCAACAACTGAGAATTCCTCGTGCTGAAAATTTTTGCATGTCAAAAGAAATTACCAGCAGAGTAAAAAACAACTTAAAAATTGAAAAAAAAAACTAATAAGTATTCAGACAAAGTACTTTAAGTTTTTGTACATAAACAACAATATGTATTTACTTTGTAAGCTGCAGATTCAGCATCATTTTTATTGTTCAGCTCCCTGAATATATATTATAGTCTATATATATATATATATATATATATATATATATATATATATATATATGGGATAAAATTTCCTAGTGTGAGAGCTGGGCTTTTAGGCAAAACCAGATGGAATAAATGAAGAGAAAATTAACCGAGTTACAGGATCAGCCAGATATTTGTTTAATGACTGCTTTTATTGAGGTATGATGACTTGAGGGAAAGTCAGGATAGAGAAGGCCAAAGAGACTTGTGCCAATGACTAGAAATAGGCTGGGGTGATTTGTTGTGTGTTCGTTTGTTTTTATTTTTCCTCTAGTCATGAGTGTGGAGAACCACCTGAACAACTCTCCTTAAGAAAGCAGCAATTGTCTCCATTTTGGCTGAGCCTGACTCTATTTCTTTTTATTGCTATAGAACTGGCAAGGACTTTTCCTCATCCCTTCAATTGGCTTTATCTCAACTGTGTAATGCAGATTACTCTGTCTGCATACGCTTCTCTGCATATTAGCATAGGGTAGAGGTAAATGCAGACCTCCTACCTAACCTACTCACTATCTCTTGCCATTCTCAAAGTCACTCATCCTCAAGCCCCTCCTTCATCATGAATAAATAAAACTTGGGTTTGCCTTGGGTCAAGCCCTTTGTTCTGGATAGCTATTACCATAGCTGGATTTAGAACCCCTTGGCTCCCCATAACTATAAATATGCCTTAGTGTTTTTATTCTCCCCATAAGTTGCACTGGGCATGGTAGATCACAGTTTACTTGATGGAATTACAAATATAAACTTCCTGGACCTAGAAGAGGGCCACAGGTGCTCTCATCTTGAATACTTAGAGCTGCCCTGTAGAGATGACAGGCAGAGATCAGTCTGGTGAGAGAGAAGCAACCCTGGGGCCCTTTAGTCTTACAGGAGATTGTGAAAAGCTGATTTCTACCTCTGGATCCTCCCTCAGAGTGCAGTCTCACTTCCAGTTGCTGATTTATCAGTCAGGGCCTTTTGAAATTAGTATTAGATCAACCAGGTTGTTGAATTCTTCTCGGATCCCAGAGAATAAGACTTAGGGCTCTGTTTGCTTTGAGGTTGAAACAAAGGCAGCTGCTTTTTGATCTCTTTATTCCACCTGCCTCTACTTTTCTCGAGTCTCAATTATAGAAAGGTGACAATTTCTTAACTAAAATATCAAGTGAGACAACTGGAGCAAAAACTGTCTTTTGCAGCTCTTACTTTCATGTCTGGAGCTCACTGAGTAATGACCTTATCAGTAAAAATAATATGTCCCTCTATTGAATTAGGATCTAGGGAAGGGGGTGTTTTACCAGAATCTCTGTTAAGTGTTTTAAGAACACATAGGCCTTTTCATCTTTCTCCTGAAAATAGCTGGAAATTGAAAATAACTAGATGATTTCATTTTAGTTTTTCTTAGATCTTCAAGAATACACATAAAAATGTCTCCTTCTCCAATCTCCTGCCTGGATGGTAGTGCAGCTAGGGTTTTGGGTAGAGATTGCTGAGGTATAAATGGGAGTTGGCCGTCACCCTGTTTGTCTGTCTTCTAGTTGTTTAGAATTAACAATATGATATTCATTTCTACTGTAATACTATGCAATGCTACTTCTCTCTCATTAGAAGACAATGTTTAATTTAATTTAAGAATAACATTACATCCTTCCAGCCTAGTTTACAAATCTGAGTAAATCTTCTAAATACATCGATATACTTATTAGGGTCATCTGAAAAATTTCCAACCTATAACTTTATCTGTCTTAGGTCACTAAGAGAAAAAGACATATGAACTATGGAAGTTCAGAATTGACTACTTATTTTGGAAAAGGATAGTGTCCTTGATGAGCTTGTACAAACTCAGCTAAGGATGAGTATAAGCTTGTAGAGGTCTGAATTACAGCTGGTCTCAAACCCAGTCTTTTAGACTAGAAGGGAAAATAGGTGAAACCTTACATTTACTAATAATGGTGGATGATTTAACTAAGGCTGTCTTGTATTAGAGCACCAAAGGTTTGGAATAAGTCTCAGGCTGAGCCGGAGGTGCCTGATTTCCCCGAGATTCATTTCTACATTTTGAAACTAAATAAGGATTATTTATTCCAAAAAAAATCTAAATATAGGTGTTTCTGATAATTTATCTTCTTTTTGTAGTATCTTTCTAGATGTAATAATTAATATTGTTTTGGCTCTAGGCAGTCATTCTAAGTGATTAAGAGCAAATATCTTTCATTGAATTGGACAGTGTGTGTGCCATACTAATACAGAAGTATTTTAGGTATCCCATCTTTATTTCTAATTGATTTTTATACCTCAAAGGTATCCCTAGGATACCCTCCACTTCAGAGCAGGAGAATGCCAACTAGATAGACTGGAAGAAAAAAATCCAATCATCCTATCCAACCTCAAACTGGTGTGCAATTTCATCCTCTCAGGAAGCTCATTAACTGTGTATATACTCCTATTGGACATGTATAAGCATAAATTATAACTGCTCTAGTAATAGGAATATTTAAAGAAAGCAACATAATCTTGTAAAACAAAAATATTTCTTATGTAATGTGTTAATTCAATGTAGAGTATTTTTCAGGCTATGAAGGAGGTCACTTCCAAAGATGGACAGAACATTTTCCTGGAGGAATTCTTGCCAATGTTCTTAGACAAAGAATTCTCTAGCTACTTGAGTTCTCCACCTAATCACCTAAACAAATGTTTTTTAGCAACAGAACAAAACGTTGTTTTATTTAAAATTTGAAGCTCACAGGTTAAAGTTATGTTTATCACATAGCAATCCAATTTTAAATATTGATAAAGGCACATTAGTTAAGACTTGTATAAAATCACTTTCTTACTCTTAGCATATGTAAGGTACAAATGAAAATCATTCCCATGATAGCGGCTGTAAGATGCAAATTTTTACAATCTGCCTCAGCCTATATTTGAAGGCACTGAGTAATTAAGTGGTTCCACTGAAAAACTTAGGGGGAATTCCTAGTTTATTCTCAGAGAGTGATAAATGCAATAGATTAGTGAAGATTTTTAAGCGGTCAGGAGCCAGTTTCTACCACAGCCCATTTGGGAATCTTCCAGAGTATCCTGGGTCAGGATCTCTTTTTTGTTCTCCTTTTTATTGGCCCCCAAAACCAGAAATCATTCTCCAGAAAGGAATCTAGCTGTTTCTCTGGTCAACATTCCATTCTGTGGGAGCTGTTCTAAGAGCATTTCACTAGCTGGAAGAGTAACCAAAGTTTGTCAAAACTCTATAAGGGATATTTAGAAGGTTGAACAAGATTAACTAGCACTGTACAAATTTGCAGTAAAGGTTTTAAAGTCTATGATTTATTATCATAGTATTTTTATACATATAAGTGACAGCTAGCTATTCCTAAGAGAAGAGGAAAGTTTGCAGATTCTCCCATGAGCTAAATGCCTTTTGGTCCAATAAGTGTGCTGCTTTGGTGATAACGCCTTCTGCTATCACCCAGAAGTCAATTATCTCCACTTTGCTTCAGGCTTAGCCTCCCAAGAAAGACCTGCCCAAAGCCCTAAACCACAACATAGCTTTTATATGTATTCTCATGGTAGGCAAAGTCCTGTTGTCTCATCTGAACCAGAGATGGGCTGTATGTCCTTCCCCTAAAATGACTGCACTTTCTTTGGCATTAAGAAATGCTCATTTTATACAGGCCTAACTTAGTTGGAACAGTCTAAAGATTTTTCTCTAATTTTATATGCCTCTCAAAAGGAAAGAACAATGAAATAGGAAAATTAGGAGTAAGACTAGAAAAAAGACCTTAAACAGAGAAGACTTGATATTTCTTTTAGAGTATAGAGGAGGATTGGAGCCAGTCTCTCCAAGTGAAACCTGTCCTCCTAGTCTTAAAAATGGCCAAGGACCTAGTGTTATTTTAAAATGGTTGATGGAGTCCTGTGTTTTAATATATAGGCATGTATATCTTCTAAGTCTGAGCTAGATTTAAAGACCCATTGTATAGAAGTTGATGTTGAAGTCCACTAGGGGGCACTCCAATGTTACTCTCTCTAGTGCTAATTACTAAAATCAAGCAAGGAATACCAGTACATTTAGCAGCTAGTTCAAATGTAACATATAGAAAAGTAGAAAACTAATAAAATGTTCTCTTAAAAATGTCATCATGTTATATACATTTCATGTTTTAGCTTTTATATACCATGCTTTAGCAGAACTATATAAGACTAATGAGATAGCTCATCAGACTAAAGCAAGTACTTGGACAAGATTAGGCAAATACAGGGATCATGGTTTAATTCCCAGCACCACATTCCATGCTAATCCCACCCTCAGGGTGTAGAGTCAGGGCATAGAGCTGGGGCATAGTGATGCACCCCTGTAATCTCTATGCTGAGGAGGCTGAAAAGAGGAAGAAAAGTATGAGTATGATCTGCATAGTGAGATCCTGTAATAACCAAATACATCTAAAGAAAAGAACTACATAAGAGACAGAGCATAAGCAATTATAAGCAATGAGCAAAGACATATCAAAATTTAAAACATAGGAATTTGTTTCCTAAATGAGTATCAATCCAGAGTCTATGAAACAAAAGCAATATCTTACCTTTGTCCTGTGATATTCTAATGATATAGAGGAAAGAAACACCAGATCTGAGAGATATCTCAGAAGAATTCATAATATCTAAAACTAAAGAATAAATTTAGAAACAACAAAGGTTGAGAGAAGAATATATTCAGGGGAGGAAAGCTTCTTTCTGAGTGAGGGACAGAACAGCACCGAATTGGATCGCCTTTTTACAACATTTTTTATTTCAGCAAGGAAACAGGTAGTATATTCAAACTTTGTAATAAACATCTTTTCAGCACTTATTTAAAGAAAACCATTTTTAACAAATATCAATCATTGTAAGTCTCATCCAATAAAAAGCATTCAGCATAATAATAAAATCTTTATATCTGTACATTAAAACAAATCTAGTGAGGCTCTTAATTAGATTTAAATTTCATTTGCATTAATTACTGATATTTATAGTTATTTAAGTGACATTTCAAAGAGATCTTCCATGATCTCAACTTTTCAAGAAGTAGACTGGCTTCCCAGATAGTCTGAATTACTAGCCTGAATTAATATTAATTTTTATTGGATAATTTGTGCATATTCAAAGTCTGGAGCCAGACTATGCAGTGGCAAATCTTGTCTGGCTACTTACAAGCTGTAGAAGCTCTTATGCAAAAAACAGCATGTAATCCATAGAACTTCTACAAAAAAAAATGAGCTAACTTTTTACTTGTTTTAGAATACCTGGTATGGGGGCTGGGGAGATAGCTCCGAGGCACAAGTGCCTGCTGGGCAAGTGCAAGGTCGTGAGTTCGAACTCCGGTCCCACCAAAAAAAAAAAAAAAAAAATGTAGAATACCTGGTATGTAACAGTAGCTATACACATTTTCTCAAATTTCAAATCCGCGTTTACAACTAACAGATTTACCTTCATATTACCTTCATAACATTTAGGCCTGTATAGAATGAGCAATGCTCACTTGCACACACTGTTGACCCTTTCAGTATTGTGTACAAGATGGTAATGGCTATGATTTTAGAGAGGACCTATTTCCTTGTAGTGTTCATTGTTATATATTTATGTATTAATTTATCAAATATATATTTTAATGCTTTTTATTGTATTTGGTACAGGATTTTGCTATGCAGCTCAGACTTATAATGATCTTCCTGTTTTCAGCCTCCAGAGAGCAGGAATCACAGGCATGTGCCACCACGACAGGTCTCAGTGGCTGGCTCAGCATGCCTGGAGTTGGGGTCCAAATACTGTGTGGTGTTGGGGATCAAACCCCAGCCCCTGCACTTGCCTAAGCAAGCACTTATACTGTTGAGCTATCTTGCTGGCTCTTATGTCCTAGTTTTAGAAACAAAATTTGCTCATTAAAAAAGGTGGAGGTAGCAGAAGTTCAAGAGTGCATATTGCAGAAGGTCATACTGAAGTGACCAGTATGGGACAGTGCACTTTTCAAGGTCATATAAATAGGATAGTCTCAGAGGCAAGAATATCCTGAGGAGCCTAGTGGGAACTACAAATTAAAGCAATGAGATACTACTATAGTAATAGAGTATCTAAATGCAAAAACACTAACACTATAAAATCCTGGTAAGAATTTGGAGCAACATGAATTTGCATTCACTCAGCTTGGAGTTGAAAATAGAATAGCTACTTTGGAAGACAGAATGGGAGTTTCTTACTAAATATTCCCTATCATAGAATATTATTCTCTAGTGAAAATAAAGATGTCAAGCCAAAAACAGACCTGAAGGAAATTTAAATACATATTACTAATGAAAAATAGCCTCAAAAGACTATCCACTCTATGATTTTAATTATATGACATTTTGCAAAAAGAAGCCTAGACATAGTAGACCTGGCCAGATAGCTCAGCAGACTAAAGTGCCTACTTCAGCAGAAGCAGTGATTGGGGTTCAATACCCTACTCCATACAATGTGAAAGCTTGCCCTGCTCCTTGGGTGCATTGAGACAGCAATTGAGACTCGGTGTGCATGCACACATCTGTAATCCCAGTGCTTGGGAGGCTGAAACAATGAGGTTCACTGTAGTGGTTGATACAATGTTTCAGCTTGGCTGAATGACTCAGCAGCCCAGTTCCCTGTTGGTGGGGGCCCCACTCTGGGGTACAATTGGTTCCTCTCTGGAGCATGACCAGGGCCTGCCTAGGGTATGATTGGCTTTCTCCCTAGAGCGGGATCAAGGGCCCCTCCTGGGGTATGATTGGTTCCACCCAAGGGCGCAATGGGTCCACCTCAGAATGACTGAGCACAAAAAGACTTTTTAAAGAGCTGAAGAAGGAGTCAACACTTCACTTTATCGGAGAAGCTCCAGTCTTCGCATTCAGCCTGGACTTCATCATCTGGCTTGCAACACAGACTCTTCAGCCTCCAGCTTGGATCTTTCGCCATCCGTCTCAGACACCTCAGCATCCATTACAGACATTTCAGCCTTCTATCACAGACCCATCAGCCAACAGATAGAGCCTTACACGGAGTGCTGCAGTGAAGTCCAGACCTCGGGAGTGAATAGTTCAGTCCTGAGTGTGCAGACGCCCTGTGCATGCTTCCTCATCTGACTCTGTGGCTGACTATTGTAAGCCAATCTTATAATTCCTTAGAGATTGTATATTTCTTGTTAATATCCATTCCTTATGTTATATCTATTCTGTTCCTCTAAGTAAAACCCTGACCAATACAGAGTTTGGTACCAGAGAAGTGGGGTCGTTGCTGTGATTAACCTGACTATGTGGATTACAAGCTTTTGGGAATGGCTTATGGGAAGTGATAGGCAAGGTTCGGAGATGTTGGCTACAAGCAAAATACTGGAATGGCTTTGGCAGTTCTGTAGGGGAGATTCTGGTCAGAGCTTAGACCAGAAGACTGACAGAAGTCCTGCCTGTAAAGACCAGGCTGAGGAGGTTTCTGCTGGAGAAAAGGACAGCACTGGTCATTGGAATCCAGATGATTTGTGCTATGGATTGGCTGAAAGTCTGTTGGAATTTTGCTCGTGCCCAGAGACTTTGCCTAAGACTGAGATTAAGCACTGCAGACTGATTAATCTTTCAAGAGGTATTTCAAAGCAGCCAACTATTGGGACAGTGGCATGGTTGTTATTGGTGGCTTTTAGCCAGATTTTTGTTGAAAATCAAGAGCAAAGAGCCAAGAAGGATGATTTAAAAAGCGAGATTGGCCACAAAGGAAATACCAGGAAAGCTGTGGACTGCAAAGATGGAGTTAAAAGGATCTCCATTGCTGGGAAGGAATCAAAGAATCAAAAGGATATCCTGAGGCATCAGAAGAGGTGGCAGCTCTCCGCCCTTTGCAGCCCCAGAATTGCAAAAAGAGAGGCTTTACCTTGAGAAGAAAGCTGCAGATACCCAAGTACCAGAATGGTGGCAGCACCCAAACCAGGTTCCAAAATGGCGCTGACATGGAGAATATGTTTTTCAGAATCATGGTCAAAGTGCTCAGCGAGCTAGGCCCTTGACTCCAACAACTGAGAGAGAAGGATGCCCGGCTACTGTTCCAGCCGGCAGAAACCCTTAGCATTATCCACATAGGCATATGAAGAATGTGGGAATTCTGAGGTTAAGAAGGCTACCACCCCAATTTCAGAAGAAAGCCTGGGAGGCCAGGCAGTGTGCCCTGAGAAGCAAGTGTGTAAAGCTGGGTGTGAGAAACCTGTTCAGTGGAAACCCCACAAGTTTGGAAAAGCCAGAACATGGATCGTGCTAAGAGGGAGCAAAGCCGGCCTAAGAGAGAAGCCATGAGAATTACCACCAAGAGTGCTGTAGGAGCAGAGTGGCATGATGCTCACAACTCAGTGCAGATTGCTTCAGATGCTCCAGTTGGATCTACAAGATTTAATGTTTACCCTGCTGGAATTTGGATATGTATTGGTCCCAGTGTTTTGTATTACCCTGTTGTTTGCAACTTTTGAAATTGTAATGTTTACTCTATGCCTTTGAATTTTGGATATGTTTAACTTTTCTGTTGTATAGGGGCTCACAGTTGAGAGTTTGCCTTGGATCATGGGATTTGGACTTGGGATTTGAACTTTTTAGCAATGCTGAAACTGTTGGAACTTTGGCAACTCTTCCAGATGGACTAAAATGTCTTTTGTAAAAAGGGATATGTATGAGACTTTGGGGGTCCGGGGTGGAAAGTTCTGGTTTATATCTAGTTGCCCCTCCCCCAAAGCCTCATGTAGTCATTGGGCAGGGATTTCTATAGATTGAGACTTGACTCATGAGTAACTGGGATTATGTATTTTAATACTGATGGGATTATCGATCTGAGTAGAGCTAGGACTATGGGTGTAGTTTAGGGTGGATATCCTAAGGGAGAGAGCCTGACTGGAATATAAAGAGAGACAGAGAGACAGACTAGTGCTGTTTCTCTGTTGCCGTGTTTGGTTGGCTGCCTCTGTCACCATTTTGCTGCTTTTCCGCAGCCATGAACTGGATGCTCTCTACCCTGCTCCACTCAGCCTTGGGTTGGCCGAATATTGACGAAAACCTCCAGTAACTGTAAGTTAATAAGCTTTTTCTTCATTCATATTGAGTTTCAGGCATTTGTCCCAGCAACAATAGAAAAGTAACTAAGACAATCACTATGAGTTTAAACTGTGTACTGAGACACTATAGACCCTGTACTAAATACATGATTAAAAGAAACATAGGCACAGTAAGATACGTAGTTATAGGGAGATAGAGTGATAGATGAATAGATATGACACCAGACATTTTTAAGGGAAAGTAATTATTCATTGTGTTACTAAAATCAGCATGTAGCATTACGCATTTTTTACACACCAGAAAGAGGGAAGTATAAAGTAAATTAATAATGTACTATTATTGGTTGATAACAAAGGTAGCATGCTAATGAAACATAACATAAACTGTCTGTACAGTTGAGTGGGTAAGAAGTTGTATACAAACTCCATACTGTCTTCTCAGTTTTCATATACACCTTAAATCTAAAGATACAATCTATTAGTAAAAGTATATAAAGAAAAAAAATGCAGATGATTTAAAAGCATGGACTCATAAGAATGTAAGCCTAGGAGAGAAGATCGCATTGCTATGGTAAATATATGAGAAATGGGAAATGATTCAACAGTTCTCACGAAAAATGAATTTAAATGAGTAGTAAAAACAGCCAATAATTAAGTGAACTTGACTTACAGAATTCCCCAAAAGCTCACTAAATAAGATCTGTGATTAGAAATATACAGGAGAAAACACTAAAAAAATGGCTGAGGATTAAAGCACATGTAAGGAGGTGCAGGGACAAGGGGTTCGATCCCCTGGGCTGTCTTGCTGGCCCCACCCCTCAGGGCACAGCGAGATAGCAATTGTGACTGGGCATGGTGGTGTGCTCCTGTAATGCCAGCTCTTCTGAGGCTATAAGTAAGCAGATCACTATAAGTCCAATTTAGTAGTGAGATCCTAAACAACATATAGACCCTTCCCTAAAACATACACAAAATAGGCTGAAAGTAGACTTTAGAGTGATTCATCTTTCTTGATCCCTAGCAGCTCTGCCTCATTCTTTCTAAACATAAATCTAGTCATCTCCATGTTTGAAGTTTTCTGACAGAGATGGTTAACAGTGGTACTTGGTAGCATACTGAAAAGATGACTTTTCTCCTTTCTCTCTCTTCATTGTTTAATCCTTAAATTCTTCCTTTCCATTTAACTGTGCTATTATATCTTTCAATTTTTATTTCTTCTTTTGAGTTCCTACACTGGGGAGACAATACGGTAGTTATTTTCCTGAATTCAAGTACCTACTATATATGAAATGGCATCAAGTATGAAAAGGTTCTTTAAAGACTTCTCCAAATACAGCTTCTCCAGCAGCAATGGAACACGGGTCTCTGACAAAACAAAATAGAAAAGGAGGACATAAACAAAAGACCATTTTGTTGTGAAAGAAAAAGTGAGTGTGCATATAAGCACAAGAAAACCCCTGACATTCTACGTTCAACAAGCCTGTCACATGCATGAATTTTGCTTGAATTTGCTGCTGAAATAACAAGCACCAAAATCTCTAGCTGCAGGGTATTTAAAAATAATTTGTGTGACTACAAGTCTTTGAAAAGGATGCCTTTAGTGTTGCTTAGTCTTTAGTTAATCTATATAATTTTTAAAAATTTGCTTTAATTTATGTATTTGCTATTTTTGCTATAGGAATGTAAATTTTAAAGAATGTGCCAAGATTTTAGAAAATTCTATAATTTCAAAGGCTTCACCAATGCTCATTAAAGTCAATTACCACCCTGAAGGTATTATGCGTTTGACATTTTTTCCTGGAATACTGAAGATCTACACAGTGAAACACATTCCTGATCCATTATTTGGATTTGTGGCAGTATCTCACTAAATCACTTACTCTGCACTCAAACTTACACTCCTTCAGCTTTTATCTCTCAGAGAGCTAGGATTGCAAGTGTGTGTCACTATACCCAATCTATATTGTAATTTTAAGAGTCAGTTAGGTCATGAGAGCACCACTGTCATGAGTGGATCAAAATCATTATTGAGCAAGTTGATTAATCACCCTGATGAGGGGAAATTCGAGCTGTACTCTTGTTCTTGTAACTTTGCTCTTTTAATATAATATCTCCCTACACAATGGCGTCCACCTCCTGATGACAAGAAAAACCATAAGAAGATACTTCAACCTACATATTAGACTTCCTAGCCTCTGTAACTTTCAGACATAAATATCTGACATTTGGAAATTATCCAGTATATCGCATTTTGTTACAGTAAGATAAAATAAGCTAAGAAAAAACATGATAAAACAAAGAAAAATAATTTCTGTGGCATAGGAAGGAAATTTAAGAGATATATGGATTTGAAGCAAGGAAACTAAGAACAGAAAGTGAAAAACAGAGGATAAAAGGAAAAGTCTGACAGGAAAGGCTGTTTTACTCCTTTTTGCACTAATATAACACAATATTACAGACCAGAATATGTATAATGAGCACAAATATATTGGCTTATGGTTCTAGAGTCTGTGCAATCCATGATTATAGGGGTGACATCTGGCAAGGGCCTTGATGCTGAGTTATCCCTTGAGAAAAGTGCCAAGAAAGGGTAAGGGAGAACTAAAGGAGTCCTTCCTCTTTTTTAAAAAACTCAGTCCTTTATTAATATAATTAATCTGTTCAATTATCCTCACAAACCTCAATTATCTTTAGACCTCACTAATGCTGAATTATACATTGAGTTTCCAAATTTTAAGGTTTAGGTCTTGCAGAAGATGCGTAGAAAGAGAGGTGAATTATGAAGGAGAATATATGGACATGGAAAGATTATATACATTCATAAATACACTTTTATTTTACATATAAATAAGCAGACGTATATGTATATATGTTTATGCACGTACATATATGTGTGTGTTTAGAGAAAAAGTGAGAGTAAAAACTGGAGCAAGAAATAATTAAAAGATTAATGGAGAAATGTCATGCACAAATTTACCTATCTAGACTATACAGTAGCCATTGTTATATTTTTCTTAGGATAAATTATTTTAAATCACATAATTGAGTTACATGACAACTTCTTACTTTCACTAAAAATACATATTGAAACTCCCTGTATAGCAGACAACACATTCAAAAAAAATAGCAGGTATAACATTTCATACATAGAAAGAAATAAAATCTGCATGTCAGAGTCTTATTAAATATAAGAAGTTTTTGTACGATATAGTGCAAATTTGGGGCTATATTTCTTCACCAAAGACTACAATTCACAATTATTCTCAGCCCCTCACATTTCTCTATAAGGCAGCTGCAAGGACAACAACTCAAAGAGATTGAATGAAGTAAGCCATTTCCAGATGGGGCTATAGGTCCGGAACCACAGTCACTGGTTTCCACCTTTGCTGAGCACCTTTTTCCATGAAATCCACTAGAGAATAAAAGATGTATGTTTGCAGAAATGTGACTTACAAGGGCACATACCAGGATGGTGCACTCATTTCTACATAATTTGAAAAATGAAACCTTTGCCTTGTACTTTGATCTGCAGTTCTCAAGTGTCCTTCCACAGAGACTTTACAAATAAGCAACTTTGATCCTTTCCAAACTGTAACTCTGCCTTCCTAATGGCTTATACTGAAACAAACACACTAAGTTCACAAGAACCTGAGATATTATTACCTTTAATTATGAGGACAGTAAAAGGGTGTCAAGAGACATACTGAATGTATTTGAAATGCTCATAATAATAAATCTCACATATGTATAAATATTATTTTAAACACTTAAGGACAGCCCATAGATTTATACAGACGTGACAAATTTGGGACTGGATGTCATCTCAAAAGTGTTTGGGGAGATAAGAGAAATCGCTCAGTAGAATAAGCTCCTGCCTGCAAGTGCAGGGTTGTGAGTTCAATACCCAGAACCGAAAAAAAAATGGTGTATAGGCAAACAGGTCCAAAATAACATCCTTCATACTACCTTTGTTACTACATTTGTTTTCTTATGAAAGTGTACTAGCATGACCTTCCTGTGCAACTTTTACCAAATCATTAAGCCTGTATTCTCAAGATCAATCTGCAGGAAAGATTTAAATCATCAGTAAAGCTTCAGATCATAGGATCAGCCTGAATATGAATTTATTGAGACTAATATGGTGTGTCTGAAGATTGATAATGACAAGAATATTGCTTTAAATGCTCTTTGTTTTGTATTTTTTGTAATTTGATTCAATAAATATTCAATTGAATTTAATATTTTAATAATTATTAAACATGTTTTACAAAGTTAGAGTAATAGTCTTTAAAACTCATAATTATTATAGCTAAAAGATTAGTTTAACTACTGAACAGGTATAAGTCCATGGAAAGTATTCTGGGAAAGAAAATTTAAAAATAAAATACAATGTTCAAATAAGGGTCATCTTAGAATAAATGAAAAGAAAATGCAATAAATGTGATTGTATTAATATATTGCGTCATCATTTTCTGACATATACCACAGAATCCGAAAGAGATTCACTACTCATACTTTATTTTAAAACAATATCTAATGTTGTGAGACTAATAAATAGATAAAATGAGAATGATTAATAATACCAAGTGGTGTTGTGGAAGAAAATATTCGAACCATCACAGATGTTCATGTTATTAACTGCAGTGATTGGTCCAAAATGTACAGAAAAACAATCTAAATTCCTTCACTGACACAAACAAATGATTAGTTGCTTGTGCCCATATCCCATGAAATTTAGACAAAAATATATGTTGGCAGTGGAAATGAATAAAGCCAAAGAGAGAATGGGGAAAAAATGCTTAGTTACATTGCATGAAACGCTGAGCTAGATTGGTGAGATGAGCTTTAGGAGGCTTAGATTCAATAGCCTCCAACATCACAAGCTTCACTGGTGGCCCACTGCAATTGCAGAACATTTGACTGTGTATGTATCTGCTTCCTCTTAGTCCAAAGAGAAGTATATTCTTTTCCTTTTTTTTCTAAGCAACATCAATAGGGAGGTGGGTCATGCCCACACACTGTACTCTGTAGAACGATTGTGAGGACAATATGCAATATGTCAACTTTCAAAGAAAAGAAAGGGGAAAAGAAAAAAAAAGTAATGTTGATTTAGAAGGGTTAATGTTTAATTGTTTCATCAATCTTATGTACCTATATTTATTAATCTAAACTGATCTGATGATGAAAATATGTAATATAACCATTGTTAAATTTAAACAATAAAAAATTGAAACTTGAAAAAAAAAAGAATGATGAAAAAAACCTAGTGCTGTGGCATGTTTCTGTAATCTGAGCACTCAAGAAGCTGAGAAAAGATGATCATCATGAGTTTAAGGTCTGCTAGGATGCACAGTCAGTTCATCCTGGTCATTAGTTTTATTTCTGAGAAAAACTGTGAAGTAAATTTCTAGGTGAACATATTAATAAGTAGAGAGAAATGGGTGCTTTTCTATTTAAAATTCTACTAGAAAAGAAAACCCAGCAATGTAGAGATAGCTCAATAGTTTAAAGCCTGCCTGGTAAGTCAAAGGACGCTGGTTAAATCCTGGGCACTGCGTCCTGTGTCACACCTTCTCTAAGCCAGCCACTGAAATGCATGCCACTGTAATTCCTGTGCTAGGGAGGCTGACATGGAAGGATCCCTATGAGTCAAAGCTGCATAGTGAGACCCTGTACCAAATTAAAAAAAGAAAAAGAAAAAGAAAAAAAAAGAAAAGGAAAGAAAAAAACCAAGATAGTTCCTCAACAATTTTCATAATGTGAATTCTATTTAAAATGTTAGAGCTCAGACCCACCCGCCATCTGGAGGTAACCTGCAGCTGTTGAACACCAACACCACCCACCATTCTCACAAGGCCACCAATCATCCCCACACAACCAGCCGCCCACTGTCCCGACCCATGGTGTCTCCTGACAGTAAGCCAGCTGAACTCCAACTCACAGCCAAGTAAATCTGGAAGGGAATAAGCTTGGTGGATCTAGACCTAAATTTCCATGGGTGACAACTGCATAACCTCACGAAAGTGCAGAGATCACTGGTATAAAAAATCATAATGACAAGGAATAAGATCCAATCTCAGATCCCTAGTCCACCCAAAACAAATGCAGGAGACATTACCATGGAAGAAAATGGGAAGCATGCAAAAGAAATCAATGAATTGGTAGCATTTGAGGTAGACAGACAAGTGCAGAAAGGTATAGAGCCACCCAGATCAGAGATAACATCTGAAGTAAAAAGAGAAATTCATGAATTAATAGACTCTGAAGTAGAAAAAGACTGCAGAAACTTATAGAAGAAACCAGAGCATAAATAACTTCTAAAATAAAAAGACATATATAAATTAATACCATCTAACGTAGAGCAACAACTACAGAAAGGCAGAGAAGAAAACAGAGCAGAAACAATCTCTGAACTAGAGAGAGGAAGAATAACTATGAGAGACTTCAGTACAACTAAAGAAGACACTAATAAAATATTAGAGGAGAATAGAAAAGTGATGGATTTCCTGACTGAGCAATATAGGAAAGAAATAGATCACATGAAACAGTTTCAAAGAGATATACAAGAAAATAAAATCTCAATCACAAGCTGCCAAAACCGTATGTGAAAGTAGAGGCTCAGATCTTGAAGACACAGTCACAGCTAGTGAAAAGGTAAGAATGGATCTCTTAAAAACAACCAGGATTCAGGAAAAAGTAATTCGACATCTGCAAGATGATGCAAAAATGAACAATGTGAGATTAATAGGAATCAATGAGAAAGAAGGAATCGACACAAATGTTATAAAAAGATATAGGCAGAAGTGATAACAGAAAACTTCCAAATTATGAGAAAACAATTGGATATTCAAGTAACTGAAGCACATAGAACTCTAAATGACATCACCCCAATTAAAAGCACAACCAGGCATACAAAAGCCAAGACCCCAGAAATACAGCGAAAGAATAATATACTAAAAGCTGCTAGAGAAAAAAAAAAAAAAAAACAGATAACATTTAAAGGAAAATCCATCAGAATAACGGCAGCTTTCTCTTCACAAGCCATGAAGTCAAGAAGAACATGGAGCAGAGTGCTTCAAGTCCTCCATGAAAACAAATTTCAGCCCAGACTGCTATACCCAGCAAAACGCTCCTTCAAGTATGAGGGAGAAATGAATTGCTTCCATGATAAGGAACAACTAAAGAATTTCATGACGTTAAAGCGAACACTACAAACTATATTAAAAAATTAGAGAGAGACAAAAACGACGTGAACTGAAGAAATGAGAAAAGAACCCACCAAATAGAGCAACCAATTAAACACAGGGGGAAAAGGGATAAGCAGTGGTAAGTAAAAATAATGTGAGTCATAAGTCAATACATTTCAATTATAACCATCAATGTAAATGGACTCAATTCTCCAATTAAAAGAAATAGAATGGCAGAGTGAACAAGGAAGCAAAATCCCACCATGTGCTATATACAAGAAGCAAACTTTACTCATAAAGAAACTCATAGGCTAAATGTTAAAGGATGGAAAGCAATACTACAAGCTCCAGCACCTCAAAAAAAAGCAGGGGTAGCAATCTTGTTTGCACATACTCTAAATTTCAAAGATTGGTGAAATGAAATAAAGAAGGGCATTACATACTGGTTAGGGGAAACATTCAAGACGAAGCAGTAACACTCATAAATATGTATGCACCCCACATGGGCGCACCAAGTTATATAAGGCAAACCTTAATAGACATCAAAAATCCCATGTCCAATACCATAATCTTAATAGGAGACCTTACCAACGCTTTATCACAAAAAGATAGGAAAAACAGACAAAAAATTAACAAAGAGGTAGGAGATCTTAACCACAACCTGGAACAACTGTACTCAGCAGACATACACAGAGTGTTCCATCCAACCACTTTAGAACACACATTTTTTTTCAGCTGCACATGGGACATTTTCTAAAATAGACTACATATTAGTCCACAGGTCATGCTTAAGTGAAAGCAAGACAACAAAAATTGTCCCATGCATACTATTTGACCACATTGCAATGAAATTGGAAATAAATGACAAAAGAAATCATAAGAACCCCAGAAATACATGGAAATTAAATAACACCCTTCTCAGCAACGAATGGGTTACAGATGAAATTAAACAAGAAATTACACAATATCTACAATTTAATGAAAATTTGAACACAACTTATCAGAATTTATGGGATGCAATCAAAGCAGTTCTTAAAGGAAATTTTATAGCCCTGAATTTACACATTAAGAAGACAAAACGAGAATAGTCTAATGCCACACCTTAACCAACTAGAAACTGAAGAGCAAACGAAATCCAAAGCTCAAAGACAGAAGGAAATTATAAGGATTAGAGCAGAAATTAATTCAGTAGAGACAAAGAAAACAATACAAAGAATTAATGAATCAAAAAGCTGATACTTTGAAAGATTAAAGAAAATGCGTAAGCCCCTAGCTAACTTCATCAAAAAGAGGAAAGGAAGAACTTAAATTCAAGCAATAAGCAACAAAAAGGGTGAAATTACGACAGATACAGCAGAGATTCAGAGGATCATAAATAGCTACTTTGAGAAACTTTACTCTTACAGAATGGAACATACAGAAGCAACGGACAGATTCCTAGAAAAGTATAAATTACCAAAATGGAATCAAGAAGATATAAGAACTTGCAATAACCCAATAATAGCCAATGAAATACAAAATGTAATGAAAATCCTACCGAAAAAATGTCCAGAACTTGATGGATTGACCACTGAATTCTACAAAAAATTTATAGAAATCATAATCCCAACACTTCTCAAACCCCTCAATGAAAGTGAAAAGTAAGCAATCCTCCCAAAATCATTTATAGAAGCCAGTATTATGCTGATAGCAAATCAGAAAGAGATGCATCTAAAAAGAAAACTACAGACCAATTTCTCTCATGAACACAGATGCAAAAATTCTCAATAACATTCTTGCAAGTAGAATACAACAAATCATCAAGAGGATTATACACCATAATGAGGTAGGGTTAATACCAGGGATGCAAGGATGGTACAATATACGCAAATCTATAAATGTAATACACTATATCAATAGAGCTAAAGTCAAAAAATCACATGATTCTCTGAATTGATGCAGAAAAGGCTTTTGAAAATGTTCAACATTTACTCATGTTCAAAGACCTGCAGAAACTTGGAACAGAGGGCCTCTATCCCAAGCTGATGAAAGCCATCCATGACAACCCAACAGCTAACATAACTTTAAATGGGGAAAAGATGAAACCTTTTACTCTCAAATCTGGTATATGACAAGGATGTCCTCTATCACTCCTATTCAATGTATTTCTGGAATCAGTAGCTACAGCCATTAGACAAGAGAGAGAAAAAGAATAAAAGTGGATAAAGAAGAAGTTAAACTATCATTATTTGCAGAACACATGATAATTTATTTGGAAGACCCCAAAAACTCCATCAACAAGCTGCTAAAATTAATGCACAAATTCAGTAGCATAGCAGGTTACAAAGTCAACTCACAGTAGTAAATGGCATACCTCTATACAGATAACAAACACACTGAGAGAGAAATTAGAGAAACAATGCATTTTATGATAGCACTGAAGAAAATAAAACACTGAGGAATTAACCTAAGGAAGTAAAAGACTTTTTCATTGAAACTACAGTACTCTGAAAAAAAAAAAAAGAGATCCTAGAAGATTTCAGAAAATGGAAATATATTCCTTGCCCCTGGATAGGAAGAACCAACATTGCAAAGCTGGCCATACTGCTTGAACTGTTATACAGATTTAATGCAATTTCTATCAAAATAACATCAACATAACTCAGAGAACTGGAGAAGTCATTCCTAAAGTTTATTAGGAACCAAAAAAAAAAAGGAAGAAACAAGAATTGCAAAGACAATCCTGCGCAACAAAGTTAAGGCCAGAGGCATTACAATTCTTGACCTAAAATTATGTTACAAAAGCTATAGTGATACAATCAGTATGCTATTGGCAAAAAAAAATGGATATGAGGATCAATTGAATAGATCTGAAGATGCAGAAGCAAATACAAACACACTCAGCCACCTTATTTCAACAAAGGGGCCAAACACGTTTATTGGAAGACAGATAGCCTTTTTAATCAATAGCGCTGAAAAAATTGGCTCTTTAAATGTTGAAAACTTAACCTTTACCCAGGTCTATCACCATGCACTAGACTAAAGGCAAAATGAATTAAAGATCGAAATATTAAAAGAGAGAGAAAAAAAGAAATATTACAAGAGAAACATTAAATCTCCTGTAAGAGAAACTGGGAGAAAATTTTAAAGACATCAGGGCAACCAAAGGATTCATGTACAAAAATCAAAATGCACATTTAAGAGTTGCAAGAATCAATAACTGGGACCTCCTGCAATTAAGAAATTTTTCACCTCAAAAGAAATAAATAACAGAGTGAAAAGACAACCCACAAATTTTGAAAATATTTTAGCTAATAAGTATTCAGACACAGGTCACCTTTCTACAATTTATAAAAAAATTAAAAACCATTAGAAACCCAAAATTCAAAGACTCAATCCAAAAGTGGCATTTGAGATGAACACACACTTATCAGAGAAAGAAATTCAACAACCTTCAAATACATGAAGAAATGCTCCACATCAGTCGCCATTCATGAAATGCAAATTAAAACTACACTTAGATACCATCTCATCCCAAAAAGAATGGCTTTCATGAAGAAATAAACAGCAGCAAATGTTGAAGAGGCTGTGGGGAAAAAGGAACCCGTCTCTACTGCTGGAAGGAATGCACACTGGTGCAGCTATTAAGAAAATCAGTGTGGAGACTTCTTAAAAAACTACAGCTGGAAATCCGTTTCAGTCCAGCTATCCCCCTACTGACAATTTTTCCAGAGGAACTAAAACCATCATATCATAGTGATATCTGTGCACCTATGTTTATAGCTGCCCAATTCGTAATAGCCAAATCTTTGAAACAAACAAAATGCCACTCATTTGAAGAATGGTTGAAAAAATGTGGTATTTTATGTTTAAGATGTTTGATATTCAGAAAATCAATGATATTAAGCTCAAGCATGCATGTTTTAGAGTAATAGTGTCACAAAGCTTTTCTTCTGAAAGGCTAAGAATATAAGTTTACACACCAAAAATTAGAGAAAAAGAAGGGCTACCAAGATAGCCAATTTTTTTGGCCCTAGCCCTTCTAGGTCAGTGACGACTCAGGACTGAATCGAACCTGTGCTGTTATACTCTATAACTCAGTGGTTTCCCAAAGTTTCTGTTCAAGGAAATTAAGGGACCACAGAGGAAAATGATTGAAGGTATATAATGAGCCTAAGGAGAGTCACCTAGAGAGAAAACATTCTCTCAGTCTTTCACAGAGAGCAAACTGATCAAGCAATGGTCGTGACTCCTCCAGACAGCTGACACTGACAATAGTTCTACAAAACACTGTACATGTTTCCAAAGTAAATGCTGAGGTGATTTGACTGAACTTTGGAGATACTAATACTACATGTTTTGTTATACAGGTCTTACTATAACTTTGCCCATAATCACCCAGCAGAAAAGTTTAAACATGAAACATAAATCATAAAGACAGCTTAGTGTGCTGAGTTGTAAAAGGCTTAAATCAACAGGTTCAAACAATGCCAGTTTTGCCAGTAATCCACCGCAATTTTGGAACACTTGACTATACACAACTACCTTCTCTTAGATCAAAGAGAAGAATTCTATTGCACTAATAACCATTAGAGAATTTGTTATGTCTACACCCTGTGTTCTGTATAACTACAATGAGGACAAAAATATGCATTGTATCAATTACTGGGTATCTATTACTAATGTATTTTGAAAATGTCACACTGTAATTTCTTTTTGAAAGTAATAAAAAAGACATGTAACAGTTTTGCAAGAAAAATAAATAAATAAATAAAATATGTCAGGGACCAGCCAAATATTTCAGTGGACTAAAATGACTACTTAGGATGAGTACAGCTGCTGAGGTTCAATCCCTAGTGTGTCTTACTAGCCCTATCCCCTAGGGTACCCAGAGCCATCTTTTAAGACTGGGCGTGGTGGCACCCACTTGTAATCCCAACACTTGGGAGGCTAACAATAGGAGAATTACTGCGAGTCTGATGTAAATATTGAGACTCTGAGGACCCTCTTCCCTGTCCAGTGGTTCTCAACCTGTGGGTTGCGACCCAAATGGGGGTCGAACACCAAAATACAGGGGTCTCCTAAAGCCATCAGAAAATCATAACTGTAGCAAAATTACAGTTTTGAAGTAGCCACCAAAATTATTTTTTGGTTTGGGGTCAGCACAACATGAGGAACTGTGTTGCGGGGTCACGGCATTAAAAAGTTGAGAACCACTGAGTGTAGACCCTATACTAAATACAATAAAAACAATAAAATAATATGTTAGAAATTTCCACATTGTTATAATTCAAAGATCTTTTAAATTTTGATATCTAATGCATAGAAAATTATGTTTCATAAGATAATTTGGAGAGGAAAAATTAACAACTATTAAGAAATAAGTGTACTAGCAAGAAATAAAAGTCAAAATTTTTGAAAAACTCATATTCACTGTTACACAAGATATTTCTAGGACATAGGTGAACTAAAGTCCTTCTCTCAGAAGAGCAAATAAGCAAAAAGTTAAGGACTCGAAGTTTCACAGTCATGCTTTTATATATACATCCCACTATTTAGCATTCATTGAAATAACACTATATCTCTATGTTTATAGCAGCCCAATTTGTCATAGTCAAATCTTGGAAACAATCAAAATGCCCATTATCTGAAGAATGGTTGAAAAAGATGTGGTATTTTTATACAATGGAATATTGCTAGGCTACAAAGAATGAAAAACTGGAACACTTCATATATAAATGGATGTATATTGAACATGTACTCATAAGTGAAATCAACCAGACCTACATGTGTACATATCGTATAGTCTCCCTAGTGTAAGAACTCTAAAGAAGAAATTAAAATGCAAGGGCATAACACAGCTGAGTGTGTTATCGATTAAACAACAAAGTGACTGGAAACAGAAAAGAGAGAAAACATAGCAAGAGCAAAACCATGCACTTACATATGCAGAATGAATTAGATATTGGTGTTAAGAACCTTCAAAAAGTTTTTCATATTGATGATAGCAACGTGCAACACTAAAACTATGCTTGGAACACCTGTCATTCTGGTCTTTTAGATGTGTACTCTTTCTAATGTAAATGCAGTTACTGCTATACTCTCAAGTAAATAGTTGGTTAACCAAAAAAGGCGTATTAATTGAGAGTAAGAGACTAGGCAAAATGCTATGGACATGACAGGCTACAATTTTATACATCCTTGGATTTCTAAATGTCTGTGTAAAAATGTGTAACTGCTTTTATCACATTCTACAGAGAGTTATTAGAATATCAATTATCGATAGAAAATACCAATTTAAAGCTAAGTCAATGATGTTTGATATTCAGAAAGACAGTTATGTTGAGCTCAATTACCTATGTTGTAGAGTAATAGTGTCACGAAGCTTCTTTGCTGGAGGGTTGAGAATGTAAGTTAACAAACCAAAAATTGGAGAAAAAGAAGGGCTATGATGATAGCCATCATTTTGTCCCTAGCCCTTCAAAGTCAGCGAGGACTCAGGACATAAGAGAACCTGTGATGTAACATTGTATAACTCAGTGAGTCCCAAATTTTCGGGTCAAGGGGATTATGAGACCTCAGAGGAAAGGATAAATGAAATATAGTGTGTGAGGAGAGTCACATAGGGAAAAAACATTCTTTCAGGCTTTCACAGAAAGCAAACTGGTCAAGCAATGGTAGTGACTTGTTCTGAAGGCTGACACTGATAAGAGTTCTACAAAGCACTGTACATGATTCTAAAGTTAATCCTGCAGGGATTTGACCTTGGAAGATACAAAAGATGAGTGCTTTGTTATATATGTCTTGCTTTAACTTTCCCTGATCAGACAGCAGAAAAGCTTAATTACGAGACATAAAACACAGAGCTAGATTAGTATGATGAGCTGTAAAAGGCTTAAATCAACAGCCTGCAACATGGCCAGTTTCACTCGTAACTCAATGCAAATAAGGAACATTGGACTATGTATACAACTACTTCCTGTCAGTTCAAGAAGAAATTTTTTCTTTTGTTTTCCTTATCAATATTGATTAGAAAATGTATCATGTCCACACCCTGTGCTCTGTATAACTATTATGAGGACAATATACACTGTCAATTTTGAGAATGTACTACTAATGTGTTTTGAAACTATCATGTTATTTTTTTTCTTAAAAGTAATTTTAAAAATGAAATAAAAAATAGAAATAATACTATATCTCTAGTATTTTTTTAGTTAGAATATAATACTCTTGTCCTTAAAGGTCTGAAATTACTCAATAAATGGTGACAATCAAAATACAACATAAGTGCCAGTAAGATGTCTCAGCAGTCTAAAGTGTCTTCATAGGAAAACTTAGGCAACTGCAGGAACTGCTGTTTGATCCCTGGCACCACATCGTTTGACAGCCCCACCCCCAGGGCAGGCTGAGCAAGACGTAATATATATATATATATATATATATATATATATATATATATATATATATATATATAAAGCCACTTGATGAGATAAACTCAGTAAGGTTCTTTGTTTCTTGAGAAATGACACTGAAATTATTATGGAACTTAAACAAATACTTTTTAAATTGCACAGGTGAGATGTACATTATCAAAAGTATTGTTCCATGAGCATATGATCCTAGAATACTAGAACTGAAGAGGACCTTGAACATTATTACTCTAACTTCCTTTTTCATAGGCAAAGCAACTGAAACCTTAAAGAGGCTATTTTTTTAGACCAGGAATACAAAATCGGAAAATTACAAAGCTTTTATATTTCTTTGTCCTGTAATTATAATTTCCAAGATCCCTTGACATATATAGAATTTTAAGAAGAAATAAAAATGTCTGAAAAGATAGCTTGGTCATCTATGTGGCTGACTCAGGGAGCCTGGTTTGCTCCCCAGTACCACATGCCATGCTTGCCTGAGAACCCTGGATGTGGTAAATACATTATAATAATCCCAGCACTGGGGCGGCTGAGACAGGAGGATTACTATGAATCTGTGCTGTGTATTAGAGACCCTGCACCAAACACAAATAAAAAAAGTTTGAAAAGAAAGGAAATGAAAAACCATGCAACAAATATATGTATTTAGTCAGGGACGGTGTAGCTTTTCAAACTGTCAAAATACAAACAATTATGTATCAAAATGTATACAGAAATTACTTTGACAATAAAGCAAATGTACCTGTTTCAATCAATGTATGGGTTATTGCGTTAGCAAAAAGAGAACTTGTGTTTTGATTCTACAATTTTGTAATTTCCTAATGAATTAAATATAATTTTAATATTCAGTGATCAAACACCATGCAAAAGGCAAGATGAAGCAAATTATATTTAAATGATTTTAAATATCTCTGCTAACACTTCTGAATGAATAGATATCACCAGTCCAACTATGAAGTGTTTATGTTTAATTCAAGAAACAGACATTCTATACTGAAATGCAAAAAAAAAAAATAGTATAATCCCAGTTCATTGCCATTTCTAGCCTATTTTTAAAATTTTAGATACTATTAAGGACTGTTTCATAAACACATAGCTTCTTATGGTTTAATATCTACCATTATGGTTCATTTCAGTAACACTTATAATCTTTAACAGTGTGGATTTATTAAGGAAAAAGTTATGTCAATTTTTTTTTCCGTGAAATAAAGTAACATGCTAGTCTTACTGAATTTTTTAAGTTGAATTACATTCACATTATATTTCTTTTGCTTCATTATACTATTTCTGGTACAGTGGTTTTGCCTACATGAGTAAAATTTTATTACACTCTTATCCTTCAACATTGGCTCTACCTTGGCAGTCAAGTTTAATTGTGTCAGATGTTGTTTGTGCAAAGCTCAGTCCTTCTGTATAGATAATAACTAGGCTGACAATTCTTCCACCGAAAGAATCACCTTCCCTCTGAGCAGGGGTATGCTCAGGGAATAATTTCTGATGGGGAAGCCAACTTGCCTGCTCTCAACCAATTTAGGAGTTCCTATTTTATCAAAAAGGTTTGATCTTCAGATTCCATATGTTAGCTGTTTTATCCTTACTAGTCTAAATGGCCATAGTTTATTGCTTTTGTCTTTTTATGTGTATATTTACAGAATAATTTCTCAAACAGGAAATATAAATATGAATATAAAATAGAACCTATTTTGTATGTGAAATTTATGCAATCTTTCACATCATCTTTTGCAACAGCTATATCAATACTGAGGATTTTCCCTTTCCAAACATAGGAAACAAGTAATTGTTTACACAGGCAGTAATTCATCATCTCTCACTATGGAATGCACTCAGGAAGAAAGCCTATGTATATCAAGTGTGTATCCTTCTGCTCTAAGATTTCCTTTTTCTTTCTATTGCTCTTCCTCTGTCCAAAAAAAGTATACACTTCTCAAGAAAAAGCACAGAGTAACATATTACTTACCCAAAAAGTAGATTCCTTATAACTTCTACAGTCAAGAATAAATGCGCAAACCCCTATAAAAAAGAAAAATATTTTTAAGAGGCCAGTTGTCACAAAGCACACTGGAAAACTCAAAGTGCTCTCGCCTTAGCATGAGTTCCACTGCTTACTATCTTTTCTCAGGGTACTTGCAATTTCTCTTCATTATTTTAGTTATTTATGTAAATGTGCTATCTTCCCTACCAACTTATGATGTCTTTGCTGGTAAGAACCACATCCAATTTATCTTAATCTCTATAGTGCCAGTTTTTTTCATTTATGTTTTATAAAGAATCAGTTTTCTATCCTTTAATGCCTCATGAAGGTTGCAGAAAGGTCAAGATAATGGCTAGGAAAAGGCTATTTGATCTGTCCAGTTTTTCACTTGTGCTTGACACTTATCACACACTTTTATTGTAGATATTTTTATACATTTCTTATATTCCTAACTGCATCAACTAAAAAGGAAGCTTTATAAAATCATTGTGGGAAAGTTCCATGTTACTCATCTTTGTGTCTCTGAAAACTTTTAAAAAGAACCTTGCACATAATAGGCACAGCTATAGAAGTGAGAGAATATACATCAGATTAGAAGGATATTATCATTTAACAATGAGATATGACATCTGACAACAAAGACAGTCACTAGAAAACAAAAAGTTATTTTTATTCATTAAATATTTATTAAAGACATAATGTATAGTAAGAACTGTACTATATACTAAAAAGAATGAGATAGGTTCATCTCAGAGAATTCATCTGGATTATTCATAAATGCAGTCAATAACTGAAAAAGTTATAAAAGATTATGTCCTATTAATACATCCATCCTCTGAACGTTATCCAGTACAAGGATTTTGGAAAAGGATTTTCAAATAATGCAGTAATATTAATGAATGAAATCTTGAAAGTTGGGCCAGGGAGATAGCTCAGTAAAATAAGCACTTGCCTGGCAAGCGCAAGGTCCTCAGTTTGATCGCCAGTACCGCAAAAAAAAAAAAAAAAAAAAAAATTGAAACCAAAATGTAAGGTTGTGTAAATATCAACACTACATGCTAGATAAATGAGGTATTAACATATTATCATCTTTTTTAAATGCTTATGATCTAAATCCGATTGTTTTCCTGGTATATACTTGTGTCTCATCCTAAATAATAATGAACATGATAATTATTTCATATAACCTACTATATTTTAGTTAGCTATTTTGAAATAAAGTTATGTGCCACGTAATGAGCTTATACTCAACCCTGGCAGCATATATGGCCAGTGTTCGCTATTAAGGCCAATAAATTATTTTAACCTAGTGGCACTATAAGCATAGTAACAACATACTGTAATGCATTGGTCACATTGTTATACTTATGTGAAAAAAACTCCTGCTTTGCAAATAATATAAAAGCACACACAATGTACTGTGCATAATACTTGATAGTAATAAGTAATTATTGATAATTTATGCATTTACTACACCATGTTTATAACATTTGTGTATACTCACACTCATTTAAAAAAACTAAACTATAAAATAGCATGCCATGCTATGTCAGCACTGCCTCATACATCTCTTCTTACCTCATCTCGTGTCTGCAGTCAGAGTCCCTGTCAGTGACTGGACTACATCACACAAATTTGCAATTGTCAAACAGCACATTTCTCAGAATATATCACTATTGTTCAGAAGCAAATGACCACGAATCTAAGCCGATTTTGATATTATTAATAATGTTAAGCATTTAACATTTTAATAAAATAATATTGCTTTAGGTGTCATATAATTTCCATCAAATTTATATTAGGTATTCTACTAAAGTACAGTTAGACAATTTCCAACATCTACTCTAACATTAATTAGCTTATCACAAGAATACTAACTGGTTGTTCAAATACTTTCAAGTGTAGCCTTTTGAAATAATTTTACTCAACTTATAAAGTTCAGCAATTTAACACACTATTATCTTCTTTGGAAATGACAGAGACAGTAACTGAATAGCAAATACATTTTAAACTCCTTACCCATGGACAATTAGAAGGAACAGTAATCGATGAAAGAGAGAATTTTATCATTACTTACAGCCTTAATATAATTAATGAACTGAAAACTTTTAACAATATTATTTAAGTATTATCAAAACCAAGATGCATACTGAAAATATGTGATAGACATGGAAGTCTTTCACATAGTGCTGGATTGTACAACACCAGCTCATCCTTTGTATTTGTCTCAGTTACTCTTCTCTCATTCCTGGAACAATTAGCTGACACCTAAAATGAAGGAAGGAAAGGTTTATTTGCTCACAGTTACTGGAAGTTTCCGTCCATACTCAGCTGGCTCCAAGCAGAAGGGCACATGACAGAGAGCAGCAGTTCATGACTGTGAAACAGCAACAATGGCAACTGGCCAACCATGGCAGCAAAGAGAGAGTCTATCTTTCTGTCTCTCTTTCTTATATTACATTCAGGTTCTCCACCCCAGATGGGCACAGCACTCACACCCATAATCCCAGCAGTACTAAGGGCTACAATTATAGTGGCTTACCCATAATCCTAGTGGATTATGAGTCAATCTCAAACTCTCAATGTCCCCACCCTATGACTGCATGAGGCTTTGGGAGAACAACTAGACACAAACCATAAGAGTGTTGTAGTTGAAAGTTCAATAAAAAGTCACAGTATGTTCAATAAAAAGTCACAGGATGTATTTAATACGTATAGTTTTAACTGTACAATTGTTAAACCAATTGAATGCATTAATTGCACACTTAAAATTTTGATAGAACTCTGGGCTTTATAAGGACCAATTTCTTTTAATACTGTCTTCTATCCTTATTTGATAATCATATAACCTAATTTCCAGCTAAAAGTCTGTAAAGGAAGCACTCTCTTTTCATTTTTGCAAACATGTATTTAAAGTGATAGTGTTAACATTACATCTCTTCAAAGTGTTTGTGTGTAGTCAATACTGGAAAGGAGCCGGGCGTGGTGGCTCACGCCTGTAATCCCAGCACTCGGGAGGCTGAGGCAGGAGGATCAGTGCGAGTTCGAGACCAGCCTGGGCTACAAAAGTGAGCTCAAGGCCAGCCTCAACTGCATAGTGAGACCCTGTCTCAAAAAGACAAAAAAAAAAAAAAAAAAAAAAAAAAAAAAAAAAAAAATACTGGAAAGGATTCAGGAAGGTTTTTTAAGTTGTCATGACAAAATCTGAGGGATCTTACTTTTTAGAATATTTTTAATTTTTTTATTAATTTTTATGAGAAACAAATAGCAATAAGACAGTTTCACAACAGGTTAATAGGGCAGTTACAATAACTAATACATTGCATTTTGTTGTCGTTGTAGTAATTGTTCAAAATACAAGAGGCAGACATGATAATTTCTTTAAACACTATTAGTACAAATGTTTCTTCTCATTGAACTAAGACAAAGTAGCTGTATACATAGTCCAATATTCCATAGTAGTAGTGAGTTATCAGCAGAACTGGGAATATCACAAGCTGTTGACTTGAGCCTTTTAGAGCTCAACATATTAATATGGCTTTACTTTTTCTACCTTGTTTTTGCAACTAGCAGTTAATTGATGAAATTCTTAATCTGACTATGTATGCCAGTACCTGCGAAATAAGTAACTACAATAGGGATTGCAATGTGCAATACTAAAACCATGATTGGCAAACTCCAGCCCAGATATGACCCCCAATCCCCGAATTCCAGCCTGGACCTGCGTGCCATCCAAACTGACCACACTGTGGCCGGGCCACACTCCAGCCTGGACCTTTGTGCCATCCTGACTGGCCATGTGGTGGCCAGTCCAAATTCCAGACCTGACTGGCCTGCCATCAACCAAATCCAACCCAGACCACATCCACAATCCCTGAACTCCAACAAGGACCCTACCCACAATCCCAAATGTGCTGTATGGCATACTCAGCCCGGGTCCATCCCCTGACTCATAAACAGCACAAGATCCCAGTTGACCCATCTTCCCAACCAGCCCTCATGACAACCAGGTAAGAACTCTCTCAGCTCGCATACTTCCCGCAATTCGACTGCCCCAAACTCAAATACGCCCAAAGTCCAAACACAGCCTACCACTGTTCTGACCCATGGGCCTCCTGGTGGATCCAGACCCAAATTTCAATAGGAGCTAACTGTATAAATTCACCAAAGTGCAGAGATCACTGCTATAAAAAATGATAAAGAGAAGGAGCAAGATCCAATCCCAGGTCCTGAGTCCACACAAAAGAAATATAGGAAGCACTACCATGGAAGAAAACGGGAATCATGGAGACGAAATCTCTGAATTGGTAGCATCCAAGGTAGACAAGTGCAGAAACGTATAGAGCAACTCAGATCAGAGATAACATCTGCATTAAAAAAGAAATGCATGGATTAATAGACTCTGAAGTGGATAAACAACTACAGAAATGCATGGAGGAAACCAGAGGAGAAAGAACCTCTGAAGTGTAAATGACATCTCCAAATGAATAGTATATAAAGACGGAGAACTGAAGAGGGAGAACAGAAAGGCAGAGAGGAGAACAGAGGAGAAAAAATGTCTAAACTAGAGAGAGGAAGAGTAACTATAATGAAAGACTTCAAGACATTGATAAAAATTAGAGGAGAATAGAAAAATGATGGATTCCCTCAATGAGCAACATAGGAAAGAAATAGATCCATGAAACAGTTTCAAACAGATATAAAAAAATCTCAATCACAAGCTGCCAAAAACTTACAAACAAAAGTGAAGCTAGAGTCTCAGATCTTAAAGACACAGATGCATCTAATGAAAAGGTAACAAAAGATCTCTTAAAATGACCAGGATGCAGGAAAAATAATTCAACATCTGCAAGATGATGCAAAAATGAACAACGTGAGACTAATAGAAATCAACAAGATAGCAAGATTTGACACAAGTGATATAAAAAGAGTATGGGCAGAAGTAATAGCAGAAAACTTCCAAAATATGACAAAGCAATCAGATATTCAGGTAACTGAAGCATACGGAACCTCAAAAAACATCAATCCAACTAAACACACAACCAGACATGTAATAGGAAAGAGCCCAGAAATTCAGCAGAAGAATAGTATACTAAAAGCTGCTAGAGAAAAGAAACATCACATTTAAAGAAAATCCATCACGACAACTGCAGATTTTCCTTCACGAACCATGAAGTCAAGAATAGCATGGAGCAGAGAGCTTCAAGTCCTCTATGAAAACAAATTTCATCCCAGACTGCTATACCCAGCAAAATTCTCCTTCCCATATGAGGGAGAAGTGAAATACTTCCATGACAAGGAACAAGTAAAGAATTTCGTGGTGTCAAAGCCAACCCTACACAGTATAATAAAAAAAATATTTTAGAGAGGGACCGGAATTACTCAAACCCAAGAAATTAGAATGGACAGATCCCACCAAATAAGGTTTTCAGTTAAACACAGGAGAAAAGGAGCAAACAGTAGTAAGTAAAAGTATATCAATCATAAGTCAATATATCTCAATTATAACCATCAATGTAAATGGACTCAGTTCTCCAATTAAAAGAAACAGACCGGCAGAGTGGATAAGGAAGTAAAATCCAATAATATGCTATATACAAGAAATACACTTAACACATGAAGAAACTCATAACCTAACATTAAAAGATGGAAAACAATACTACATGTTTCAGCAACTCTGAAAAAAGCAGGGATAGAAATCCTATTTTTAGACAGTCTAAACTTCAAACAAAGATTCGTCCAATGAAATAAAGAAGGCCACTACATACTGGTTAAGTGAAAAATTTAAGATGAAGCAGTAATATTTATAAACATGTACGCATCCAACATGAGAGCAGCAAGTTATATAAACAGAATCTAAATGGACAGGAAAAATTTAATATCTAATACGACAATCTTAACAGAGGACCTTAAAACCCCTTTCTGTGAAAAAGACAAAAAATTAGGAAAGAAATAGCAGAACTGAACCACAGCTTGGAACAACTGGAATTAGTGGACATCCACAGAGTGTGCCACCCAACCACTTCAGAATAGACGTTGTTTTCAGCTGAACATGGGACATTTTCTAAAATAGACCACATATTAGTACATAGGTAATGCTTAAGTATATATAAGAAAACAGAAATGATTCCATGTATATTTTCTGAAAACAGTGCAATGAAACTGGAAATATATGACAAATGAAACCACAAGAATTCCAGAAATACATGGAAATTAAACAAAACTCTTCTTACCAACCACTGGATTACACATGAAATTATACAAGAAATTAAACAATGTCTAGAATTTAATGAAAATTCCAACACCACCTACCAGAATTTATAGGATGCAATTAAACCAGTTCTTATAGGGAAATTTATAGCTCTGAACTCACACATTAAAAAGCAGAACAGGAATAAATAAATACTCTCCTGGAGCACCTCAATCAACAACAAATAGAAGAGCAAATGAAATTGAAAGCTCAAAGATGGGAAGAAATTATAAATATTAGAGCAGAAATTAATTCAATTCAGGCGAAGAAAAAAATACAAAGAATTAATGAATCAAAAAGCTGGTTTCTGAAAGATTAAATAAAATTGATAAGCCCCTAGCTCACTTCATCAAAAGAGAAAAGAAAGGAATAAAATTCAAGTAACATGTAATGAAAAAGGTGAAATTACTACAGACCCAGCAGAGATTCAGAGAATCATAAATAGCTACTTTGAAAAATTTTACTCTCACAGAATTGAAGACACAGATGAAATGGACAAATTCCAAGAAAAGCGCAAATTACCCAAAGTGAATCAAGAAGATATAAGAACTCTCAATAACCCAATAACAGCCCATGAAATACGAAATGTAATAAAAAGCCAACCGAAAAATAAAAGTCTGGGACATGATGGATTCACCACTGAATTCTACAATAAGTTTATAGTAGACTTAATACCAACATTCCTCAAATTCTTCAATCAAATTGAAAAGGATCCAATCCTCCCAAAATCATTCCTAGAGGCAAGTATTACAGTGATATCAAAACCAGAGAGAAATGCAACTAAAAAAGAAAACCACAGGCCAATTTCTCTCATGAGCATTGATGTAAAAATCCTTAATAAAATCTTTGCAGTAGAATACAATAAATTATCAAAGAGATAACACAGATTGACCATGTAGAATTCATCCCACGGATGCAAGTGTGGTTCAACATACAGAAATTTATACATGCAATGCACTATATCAATAGAGCCAAAACCCATAATTACATGATCATTTCAATTGATGCAGAAATGCCTTTGACAAAGTCAAACACTCATTCATGTTAAAAGTCCTATAGAAAATTGGAATAGAGGGTCTTGAACTCAACCTGATAAAAGCCATCTATAGCAATCCAACAAGTTATATAATTCTAAATTGGGAAAAACTGGTCTTTTAATCTGAATTCTGGCACAAGACAAGGATGTTCTCTGTCACCACTCCTATATAGTTCTGAATCATTAGCTACAGCTATTACACAAGAAAGAGAAATAGAATGAATAAGAATAAGTAAAGAAGAACTAAAACTATTGGTATTTGCAGAGGACATGATAATCTACTTGGAAGACCCAAAGAACTCCACCAAGAAGCTAATAGAATTAATGCACAAATTCAGTAGCACAACAGGCTACAAAGTCAACACAAAGAAGTCTGTAGCATTGCTCTACAAAGCTAATAAACACAGTGAAAGACAAATTAGGAAACAACACCTTTTATGATAGCACCAAAGGAAATGAAATATTTAGGAATTAACCTAAGAAAGTAAAAGACCTTTTCAATGAAAACTTTAGTACTGTGAAAAAACAGATTTTTGGAAGATTTCAGAAAATGGAGAGATACTTCCTGCCCCTGGATAGGAAGAAACAATATTGTGAAGATAGCCATACTTCCTGAAATGTTGTACAGATTTACTGAAATCTCTACCAAAATACCATCAAAATACCATTGACATACCTCATAGACCTGGAGAAATCATTGCTAAAATTGATTTGGAACCAAAAACGACCCAGAATTTCAAAGACAATTCAGGGCAACAAAGGTAAGGCAGGAAGCATTACAATTCCTGACCTAAAGTTATACTACAAAGCTACCATAATAAAATCAGCACGATATTGGCAAAAAAAAAAAAATAGACCTGAGGATCAGTGGGATAGATTAGAAGATGCAGAACCAAATACAAACACACTCAGCCATCTTATCTTCTCCAAACATGCTTAGTGGAAGAAAGATAGTCTCTTTAACAAATAGTGCTGGAAAAACAAGTTCTCTATATGCCAAAAACTAAAACTTGAACCTAGTCCATCGCCATACATGAAACTAAATTGAAAATGGATTAAATATTGAAGTATTAAAAGAGGAACATTAAATCCCCTGGAAGAGAAAGTGGGAGAAAAGCTTGAAGACATTGGATTAGGAAAAATGTTCATGGACAAAAATCAAAATGCACGTTTAACACTTGAAAGCATCAACAAATGGGACCTCCTCCTGCTAAGAAGTTTCTGCATGTCAAAGGAAATCACCAACAGAGTGAAAAGACGACCCACAAATTTTGAAAAGATTTTAACTAATAAGTACTCATTCAAAGGTCTTCTATCTAGAACTTACAAAGAACAAGAAACCATTAGGGCCCCAAAATTCAAAGACCCAATCAAGAAATGGGCATCTGAGATGAACACACACTTCTCAGAGAAAGAAATTCCACAAGCCTATAAGTACATGAAGAAATGCTCCACATTGTTAGCCATCCGAGAAATGCAAATTAAAACAACACTTACATACCATCTCACTCTAGAAAGAATGGCTATCACAAAGAAATCAACCAACAAGAAATGTTGGAGAGGGTGTGGGGGGAAATGAATGCGTCTCCACTGCGGGTGTGAACGCAGATTGGTGCAACCATTACGGAAAATGGTGGAGAGGATCCTTCAAAACTAGAACTTGAATTCCCATTCAGTCCAGATATCCCCTTACTAGGAATTTTGCCAGAAGACCTGAAAACATCATACCATAGGGATATTTTTTGCACCTATGTTTATAGCAGTCCAATTTGTAATAGCCAAATAATGGAAACAACCAAAATGCCCATCATTTGAAAAATTGTTGAAGACTATGTATTTTGTACATTGGAATGTTACTGAGCTATAAAGAATGATCAACTGGAAGACTTCATACACAAATGGATGTATATTGAACACATACTCATAAGTGAAATAAACTAGACCTAAATGTGTAAATATTGTATAGTCTCTCCGGGCATGGTGGTGCATGCCTGTAATCCCAGAACTAGGGAGGCTGAGGCAGGAGGATCGGTGTGAGTTCAAGACCAGCCTCTGCCACAACAGTGAGCCCAAGGCCAGCCTGAACTGCATAGCAAGACCCTCTCTCAATAAGTCAAAAAAATATTGTATAGTCTCCCTAGTGTAAGAACTCTAAAGAAGAAATAAAATGCAAGGGCGTAACACAACTCGAAATCAAAAACTTATTGTTTAAACAATTAAGTGATTGGAAAGAGAAAAGACAGAAAACACAGCATGAGCAAAAGTATGCACTCATGTACACAGGATGAATCAGATACTGGTCCTAACAACCTTCAAAAGGTTTTTCACATTGATGATAACAACGTGCAGCACTAAACTATGCTTGAAATGCCAGTCATCCTGGTCTTTTAGATGTGTACTGCTTCTAATGTAAACTCTGTTACTGGTATACTTTCTCAAGTAAATGTTTGGTTAACAACAAAAAAAGGGTATTAATTGAGAGTAAGAGACTAGGTAAAATGTTATAGGGTTGACTGTCTACAATTTTGTTCATCGTTGGATTTCTAAATGTCTGTATAAAAATGTGTAACTGCTTTTATCACATCCTGTAGAGATTTAGAATATCAATGATTGATGGAAAAATACTAATTTCGAGCTAAGTCAAAGATGTTTGATATTCAGAAAGACAGTGATGTTAAGCTCAATTAACTATGTTATGGAGTAATATTATCATGAACTTCTCTGCTGGAGGGTTGAGAATGTAAGTTAACGACCAAAAATTGGAACAAAACAAGGACTATGAGGATAGCCATCATTTTGGCCCTAGCTCTTCAAAGTCAGTGAAGACATAGGACGTAAGAGAACCTGTGCTGTAACATCCATAATTCAGTGGTGTCCCAAATTTTCGGGTCAAGGGGATTATGAGACGTCAGAGGAAAGGGATAAATGAAATATAGTGTGTGTAAGGAGAGTCACATAGGCAAAAAACATTCTTTCAGGCTTTCACAGAAAGCAAACCGGTCAAGCGATGGCCATGACCCATCCAGATGGCTGACACTGACAGGAGTTCTACAAAGCCCTGTACATGGTTCCAAATTATTCCTGAGAGGATTTGACCTTGGAAGATACAAAAGATGAATGCTTTGTTATATAGGTCTTGCTTTTACTTGCCCTTGATCACCCAGCAGGAAAGTATAAATATGAGGCATAAAACACAGCGCTAGATTAGTATGATGAGCTGTAAGAGGCTTAAATCAACAGCCTCTAGCATTGCCAGTTTCACCGATAACCCAATGCAATTATGGAACATTGGATTATGCATACAACTACTTCCTGCCAGTTCAAAGAGAAGAAAGTTTTCTTTCCTTACCAGTATTGATTAGAAAATGTATCATGTCTACACTCTGTGCTCTGTATAACTACTCTGAGAATAACAACTTGCAATGTTTTAATTATTCCAAATGTAATACTAACATGTTTTGGATCTATCATGTTGTTATTTCTTATTAAAGGAAATAAAAAACGAAAAAAAATAAATAGAACTATGGTTGGAATACCTATCATTCTGGTATTCTAAATGAGTACTACTTCTAATGTCATATCAGTTAATGCTGTATTCTGCTTTGACTAAATGTTTGTTTGAAAACAAAAGGTAATAAAAGAAAATAAGAGACAAGACACAAAGTGCCATGGGACTATCCCACTGCAATTTTATATATGGTAAAATTCCTAAATTTCTGTGTAAAAATGCATAATTATTTTTCATTTTATATAGTGATTCTTTTAGTGTACTTGGCATGACCCAGGATACCTAGGCAAACAACTGCAATTACATCTATTTTTGGCTGCTATGGTAAATGAGGCAATTAACTTATTTAACATGGGAAAAACTAGAAGCTATAAGACTTGAGGGAAATGTGTTCAAGGTGGTTATATTTACTAAATTTCCCATGTACTTTAAGTTCACTAAGACCATCAAGAAATTTCTGCGCAATTTAAAAATACAAAATTTTTATGCATTTCTAAAACAAACTGATTGGGTATCATTAAACACATTCATGCCCTTCAATCCAAGGACAATTTTAAATAAGGGAAAAGTTTTTCCATATTATCTATAACTGAAAAGTACAGAACATTCACTGGATAATGTGCAAAATTTTAAAACATAAAGAAACTATGTTAAGTTTTGAAATATTTATCTGTCTCATTTATGTATGGGTATAAATGAATAAAAGATTTACATTATTGCCCAGGTGTTGTGATGCATGCCTGTAATGCCAGCTCTCAGGGGGATCACTACAAGTTCAAAGTCAGCCTGAGCAACGTACTAAAAATGTGTCTCAAACACTCCATATTACTTCAAGCCTCTGTTTGTTGTAAACTACAACAAATATTATATTATCAATAAAATTATAACTCTTTAAAGCTGAAATATAGTACAAGTGTCTTTTCTTCTTCACAGTGGAAACTATGCAGAGCTTGATTTAGGATGTCTGTAATAGCAAGTATTGACGTTAATGACGGCTTGAATACCTATTTGTATACTAATAAAATCAGTTCCTTATGTCAATGAAGGTGAACTTTGTAGAGCTTTCAATGGTACAAACAACCCCTTGCACCTCATGTACCACAGTTTCATCATCACTACTCTAGGCATTTTTAGAAAAAAAATGGTGAATTTACTTGGGGAATTACTGTACACTCATTAAAATCATTATAAATCAAATAATAGAATGTTTAGATCAAAATATAAAAAATAGGGCCTGGGAGATAACTCAGTAGAATGAATGCTTAACTGGCAAGTGCTAGGTCTTGAGATCAATCCTCGGTACTGGAAAACAAGAAAATATATGTATGTGTGTATATATATATATATATATATATATATATATATATATATATATATATGTAATCATGTTCCCAAGAGACACTTTTGAAAACGGTTTACTAGTCAGAGGTCTCCCCAAGTGCAACAGCAAGATTCACCAATCTACATAAAGAGATTTATTATAAGGAATCAAATCAAGCAATTATGAAGCCTAGTATTTCTGGCCCTTTTCATGGTAGCTGTTACCAAGAACTCCTACAGTGATTCCCTGCAATTAAATATACAAGGGGAAATGAGAGAAAGTTATAAAATAGAGGTTCAGGCAGGGATGTGGGATGACCAGTTGTGTTCAAGTGAATGAAAGGCCATGAACCACACAGAAATTTGGCATTTATTCATTACATCTGAGTTAACAACAACAGATGAAGGGCTGTGGATGATTCTGGGAATAATGATGGGCTGCAGAGAAGAAGAAAGCATCTTAAGGACAGGAGATGAGACAAGGATGAGACAAGAGAGCAATGAGGAAACTTAGTTTCCCCAGATGCCTTATCATCTCTATCAGGTCTTATCTTGCCCTGTGAGAGCCACATCAGCCACTAGCCCTAGGGCAGTGCTTCTCAACCTTTCTAATGCCGGGAACCCGCAATAAAATTCCTCATGTTGCGGTGACCCCAAACTAAAAAATAATTTTGGTGGCTACTTCAAAACTGTAATTTTTCTACAGTTATTATTTCTGATGGCTTTAGGCGACCCCTGTGTTTTGGTCATTCCCACAGACTGATACTGCTGCCCTAAGGCATCTACTTGTGACCAGCTTGTCCAGTTCCTGAGCCAGATTACAACAGGAATCTTTGCAAACTTCCAGCTCTTACAAAGTAAGGTGGTGTATTCCAATCACTGACATGGGCTCTGGTTGCAGCCAAAAGGTGAAGTAAGCAGAGATGTATGAGGCAGTGCTGACATAGCATGGGATGCTGTTTTATAGTTTAGTTTTTTAAATGAGTGTGAGGACACACAAATATTAAAATTATGGTGTAGTAAATGCATGAATTACTAACATTTTTACTATCAAGTCTTATGCACAGGACATTGTATGTGTTCTTATATTATTTGGAGTTCAGGAGTTTTTCTGACATCAGTATCACCATGTGAGCAATGCATTACACTATGTTATTACAATGGTTATAGTACCACTAGGTTAAAATAATTTATTGCTCCTAATAATGGGACACTGGTCATATATGCTGCCAGTGTTGAGTATAAGCTCATTATGTGGCACACAATTCTATTTCAAAATAGCTCCTAAAATATGGTAAATTTCCATAAGCAGGAAAAAAAGCTCAGACTGAAAGCTGCCATAAAAGGATTCTTACTCAGATAGTATGGAGTTTTACTGAGGTGTTACCCTTCCTATTCTATTAAGTCCTTCAACTGATTAAATAAGACATACCTACACAGAGAAGAGCAATTTTCTTTATTCATTGTACTCATTTAAATGTTAATCTCACTCCACCTCCACACCTCCATCCAAACTCCACCCCCACCCCCCATGGAGCATGTCAATCCAGCATTTGGGAGACTGAAAACAGGAGGATCACTATGATTCTGATCTGTGTAATGAGACCTTATAAACACTGTAATAAAATACATTAAAACAGAAATGTCACTGTCATCTAAAAACACCCAAAAAAGCCCCTCCCAGATTAATGTTTGACCCAATATCTGTGTATTCTTGGTTTTAATCAATTTGGTGTGGAAAATAAACTGTAACTCATGCAGTTAGTACAATATACCACTATGCATGTATGACCCTACAATAACTTATTAAAATGACAATATTCATTGAAATGTTTCATGATTCTATGCAATATAAAGCAATTAGTTTACCTGAAGACTGTGTGTATACGTTTAACTTAGTTTGGTCCCCTTTTTTTTTTTTTTTTTTTTTTTTTTTAGCAAAGTGGCCAGTTGTCTCAATGAATTAATTATGTGTACTTTCTAAATAATCATTTATGGCCATGGTCAAATTGAATGGAAGCTTTGAAAAGGGACATAGGTCCGAGACACAGAAGATCATCATCATGGAGCAGTAGGTTTAACAGCTTATGAACAGTCTTTTCCACCTTTAAATCCTAAGATTGGGTCAAATAGAGCAATAAAATGACACTAATATTATTGTAGACAGCTAAGTTAGATAGAAGTTTATAGGCAGTGAGAGAGACATCAGACCCTTAAGAAAGAGCAAAAAGATAAGAAATATCAAGCTTATAGCTGGAGGCAAATATGAAGAGAGCCAGACCTCAAGAAGGAAATGAAATAGGCAAGCTTACAAACCTTCCTGGGGATAAACAGCAGCTTAAGATTATACTGCAATTAGCACTACTCACTCCAGTGAGCCCACATAGACATCAAATGGCTGACCAGGACATTGGGAGCCATATTCTCATCCCCTTCAACAAATGTCTTCTTTCCATGATGACAAGTTATGGACAAAGTCGTTGATAAGTGACGCTTGCTATGTGTCTCAGTTTTATTTTATTTTATTTTTTTTATTTTTTTTTTATTGTTTAAATTTAACACGGGTTATATTACATATTTTCATCATCAGATCAGTTTAGCTTAATACATATAGGTATATAAGATTGATCAAACAATTAAACATTAACCCTTCTAAATCAACATTATTATTTTTTTTTCTTTTCCCCTTTCTTTTCTTTGAAAGTTGACATACTGCATGTTGTCCTCACAATCGTTCTACAGAGTACAGTGTGTGAGCATGATCCACCTCCCTATTGATGTTGCTTAGAAAAAAAAAAGAAAAGAATATACTTCTCTTTGGACTAAGAGGAAGCAAGTACATATACAGTCAAATGTTCTGCAATTGCAGTGGGCCACCAGTGAAGCTTGTGATATTGGAGGCTATTGAATCTAAGCCTCCTAAAGCTCGTCTCACCACTCTAGCTCTGTGTTTCATGCACTGTAATTAAGCATTTTTAGATCACTATTAGCTCAATGGATGTACTTAACTTGTACCCTATAAGTTTATTGTAGTATGATCCAGTTGTACCACATTGTGATTTTGTTATATAAATTGCCCTTGATAAAGAGCCTCAGTGGCCACCCACTTGGGGCCCCTTCTGGAAATCCAGGAGTTCTTCTTCTTTGAATAAAACTCTCCTAAAGTCCTCCTTTGTTTCTCAATGTATTCCTTGTGGTGAGACCGTGGATGCGAGGACATCTTATATTAAACAGGTTGGAATTTATTTCTTCTAGTCACGACATTAATTTTTTTTTTTTGGCTTTTTGAGACAGGGTCTCACTGTGCAGTTGAGGCTGGCTTTGAGCTCACTTTTGTAGCCCAGGCTGGTCTCGAACTCGCAGCGATCCTCCTGCCTCAGCCTCCCAAGTGCTGGGATTACAGGCGTGAGCCACCACGCCTGGCGCGACATTAAATTTTATTACTTTTCATCTCCTTAGTGGTTTAGAGGGAAAATTAAATGCATTAAAGAGAGGTTTTAATTTATGGAATGAAAGTAGCTTTGAATTTTCAGAGGTCATGAGAGTAACAAAGAATGTATGATGAAAAAAAATGAAGTTTATAAGCTTTAATCGCAATTAATATTGCCCAGCATACCAACTGCATTTACAATATTTTCTTTTAATGTATTGTGCTATGCTTTCTTACAAATATTTCAACAAGAGATCATGAAAATTTGAATTTTCAACAAAGAGTTGATTACTCTACAGTGCCTAAACCACAGTATTAAAGTATTTTTCAAACAAGTGCAGTATTGAACAAAACCAAGAAAAATGATATACGTTTAAGTCTAAAAAGTCATTCTACACATGGCAGAACACAATCTATTGCTTTTCTCTTGTTCCCAGTTCATTTGCTTGATCTATGAACATTTATTTGGAAAACGAGAGTTAGGCAAATACCTCAAGTGTTTGGCCTCTGTTCCTGCGAGACTAAAAAACTAAATGCTTTTGAAAATATATTTTTTTATTTTTAATTGTTCTCAACTTTAGTGGTAAGAGAATTTTTGGAAAGGTATTAAATACATAGATAATATCTTCAAAGAAATAGCAAAATCCAGGAATTTCAAAATTTATAATCGGAATGCAGAAATAATGACTATTTATTGATCACTTCCTATGTTGCTCTCTAACCATATTATCTCTAAATATTAAATTTACAATATTCGTTCAAGATAGGTATCAAGTAATAGTACCATTTTTACCACTCTATTGTATTTTGAGCCTTTTCCCACTTCAAATGATAAGTTTGAGACTGTTATGTTAAGTAATATATTAAAGGTTAAACTAAAGGCCAGCAAATAGAAGATTTATATCTAGCATCACAAAGCACCAAAGCTCATTATGCCATGCTACAACTAAAGAAATGCACTAACCAGGAAATTTGGGACACCTCTGAGTTATAGGATATTACAGCACAGGTTCTCTTATATCCTGGGTCTTTATTGACCTTGAAGGGATAGGGCCAAAATATTGGCTATCCTTATAGCCCTTCTTTTTCTCCAACTGTCGTTCTGTTAACTTACATTCTTAACCCTCCAGCAGAAAAGCTTTGTGATACTATTACTCTATAACATAGATACTGGGCTTATCATCACTGGCTTTCTGACTATCAAATATCTTTGACTTAGCTTGTAAATGATATTTTCTGACCATCATTGATATTCTAATAACTTGTCATACAATATGATATAAGCAGTTACACAATTTTGACACAGACATTTGGAAATTCAAGGAAATACAAAATTGTAGCCTGTCAAGAGTATGGTTTTTGGCCCAGTCTCTTATTTTCAAGTACTACGCTTGAGAGAATGACAGTAACTGAGTTTACACCTCAGAGGAAAGGGATGAATGAACCGCAGTGCGTCTAAGGAGAGTCACCCAGAGAAAAACACTCTCTCAGGCTTTCACAGAAAGCAAAATGGCCAAGCAATGGCCGTGACTCGTCCCAAAGGCTGACAATAACAACAGTTCTACTAAGTACTGTCTATGGTCTCAAACTTAATCCTGAGGGGATTTGACCCTGGAAGATAAAAAAAAAATGAATATTTAGTTATACAGGTCTTGCTTCAACTTGCCCTTGACCACCCAGCAAGAAAAAAAAAATGCTTAATTACAATGCATGAAACGCAGAGCTAGATTGGTGAGATGAGCTTTAGGAGGCTTATATTCAATAGCCTCCAACATCACAAGCTTCACTGGTGGCCCACTGCAATTGCAAAACCTTTGACTATGTATGTATCTGCTTCCTCTTAGTCCAAAGAGAAGTATATTCTTTTCCTTTTTTTTTTCCTAAGCAACATCAATAGGGAAGTGGGTCATGCCCACACACTGCACTCTGTAGAATGCCTGTGAGGACAATATGCAGTATGTCAACTTTCAACGAAAAGAAAGGGGAAAAGAAAAAAAAAGTAATGTGGATTTAGAAAGGTTAATGTTAAATTGTTTGATCAATCTTATATACCTGTATGTATTAATCTAAACTGATCTGATGATGAAAATACGTAATATAACCATTGTTAAATTTATACAATAAAAAAATTGAAAAAAAAAATAAAGAAATGCACTAAGGTAGAAAAGGAAAGGAAAAGACAGGAAGATAGAAAATTAAAAAAAATGAATATACAGCATAATTTGTCACAGCTAATTATTGGAAACAACACAAATGTCAATCAAGCAAGGGCTGAATAATAAAAGATGTGTGTGTATATGTACATATGTATGTGTGTGTGTGTGTGTGTGTGTGCGTGTGTGTGCAATGGAGCAGTATTCAGTTGTAAAGAAGGATAAACTGGAGACTTTTATAAATAAATGAATGCAATTCAAGACCATATTTATAAGTAAATTAAATCAGACTCATAATGTGTAAACATCACATTATCTCACTGATGTGAAAAATTGAACAAATAAATAACATGCGAAACGTACAACAGATGTAGTGAATTGGGAAGAAACTATTAAAAAGTAAATATAAACTGTAATGGAGGAAAAGGGTAAAGAAGAAAGGGGAAAAATACATATGTATATACAAGGCACATAAGATAGTTGTACAGCTAGTTTCTTGTAGTTACTAACAAGTGTGCACAAATATTGTTTGAATGAGATATCATGTCTGTATTCTGTACTCTGAATAACTACTCTGAAAATAACAGTGTACAATGTGTTATTTATCATAACTTTCCTAGTAACCTATTTTGAAATTTTATTTTATTTGGTTCTTTTTCTTTAAAATAAAAGAACATAATAGAGAAATTCTGTATGACAGCTTTGGAACTTTTCTCCAAGACTAGATAAATCCTTAAAAAGAGTATCCTTACTCATAAAGCTTGCAAGTTTTTCTCAATGTATAACTTGCATTGAATTTTCTTTTTTATTTATGTTATGGTTGGCTCAGCCTGCTTTGGGGATGTGGCTGTCTCAGGAAGTGGTGCTGGGGATCTAAATGAGGTCTCTGAGGTTGCCTAAACTTGGCTAAGTAGATGCTTTAGACCGCTGAACTGTCTCTCCAGCCCTGAATTTTCTTGATTGCAATTTATGATTTGTTTTATAGTCTGACCTACCAAAGATTCCTTGTATGGTATCTCACTTTGTTATTATCTTTTAAAGAATCTTATTCACCATCTGATTACATAAATATTCATTTATATTTTCTTCTAGCATATTTTAATTTTCTTTAATTTTACTCTACAGTTAATGTTGAATTTATGTAGGTTATTCAGTTATCTATTTTTTAGTACAGTTAGTAGCCCCAATACCATATACTAATTTCCTTGTCCTTTGGCACAGTTTTGAAATACAATATACAGTGTATTATATTCTTGTTTCACATGTAGCTCTGATTTTGGGTTTCTGTTTAACTTACAGCACTATCTGGCCTGAAATAGTACTTATAAATATTTAAACTAATATTTTAAAATATTGTGTAAAATAAAATAACACTGTCTTATCTATTTTGTTTTTAAAATTACTTTAATTGGAGCCCAGGCATGTTGGTGCACACCTGTAATCCCAGCACTTGGGAGGTTGAGGCAGGAGTATCAGTGTGAGTTCAAGACTAGCCTGGGCTACAAAAGTTAGTAGAAGGCCCGAATTAACTGCATACCAAGACCCTGTCTCAAACAGACAAAAAAAAATTAGCTGGCATAAATTAGATATTATGAGGCAGAAAGTGATATTGCAATATATGTATATAACATCTGATGATCAAATCAGGGTAATTGGCATATCTGTCATTTCAATATTTGTGCTTCCATTATGTTGGAAAAATTCAAAATTCTTGTTCTAGCTATTTTGAAGTATAAAAATTATTATTTACTTAAAATATTTTCAAATATCAAAGGATACATTATTGCCCCCATTTATAATTTGAATTTTATATCTTTCTCTTGATTAAAATTGTCAGAAATATCTCTCTCCAAAACATGTATTCATGGATTTCTTTTTTGGCCTACATCTATCTCATTTACTTAGCTACAGCTTCTTGCTTTATCAATTTCTTCCTTTATTTTCTTAGTGTTATTTCATTACTCTTTTATTGAATGATTACTTGAGTAGTTTTTCTTAAGAAAAATATTCCAGAGCTATGAATTTTTACAAACTTTGTTTCCCATGGTTTTTACAAGCAATATACTCTTCACTATTATTTTCTAAACATTCTAAAACTCTACTTTTCTTCTTTGTCTCTCTGCTACATTAAAAATGTTCTAATTTCCAAAGAGTTACTTGGATTCTTCAAAGCATTTATCTTTTCTTTCTTAATACATTCTACTCATTTGACAGATATAACTACCATTGAGTATTATCTGATTTTAGGAAAAAATATTTTCTATATCATAGAGCCATCTTTGTTTTAACCATAAGGTCTTAATTTTCTTTTGTTCTTATAGAAATTTATTTTTCAATTTGAGAGACAGATGTTACCTGCAAAAATATGCTTTCAAAATGTGGCATTCAGTCACAAGCAGGCTTATATTTACTTTTCAACATGAAGCACTGGATCTACAAAGAAAGAAAAACCAGTCCATTTTTTCAAGTGTTGATTTGGGTTGGGTCTATCAGATCAGAACTATGGATTCAAATTTAATATAATATAATATAATATAAACTGTCTTGCCCTATTGGGCAATTTTAACATTCATTAAAACTTTCAGCAAAGATATGATATAAAATCACTTAAAAACAGAAGTCACCATTTGTGTCAAACATTCCTATTGAAACAAATAGACACAAAATAGTATTATGCTAATTTGATATGATCACTATGTACCATATAGCCTTATTTTGTCCTTATTTTATACAATCTCATGTCCTTCTCTTAATCTTCTCCATACCTTATTTTTTAATTATTTCTTTTTTCTGTTTTAGGGAAAGGTCTACAGGGTACTCAGGGTATCACTACTAGATCAGACTCCTAGCGATTCACTGTTTATAGCCTCCTTAGAGCTGGGATTACAGGCGCATGCCACAGTCTCAATTGCAATGTTAGCATGGCCTGGGAGCAGGGGCTGCAAACTTAATTTTTAAAGACTATTTTATGGCTCATCCTGATCCTGTTCAACCAACCTCACTAGATGTAATTCAGAATTCCCAAGAGGAAAAAAGTCTATTTTAACTGTGACACACTTTATTTATTCATTGATTTTTATTTTTATCCTATTTTATTTTGAGGAGTAAAAAAAGAAGCAGAAACAAATATAAAATAATTCAGAAACAGTACTTTCAAGCACACCTAAATTCTCCCAACAAGCCCATACATAAAGTGTAGTAACATGGCATATGGCAGTTGAACATGTTCCCCTGATGCCACATATAGAGCCAAGATGTATGGATCACTCGTTATAATTTTCCTTATTCACTGTGGTGCAAATATATTGTTAAAAATGTTAAAAAGGCATATAGATATCCCTGCAAGTAGCAATGAAAAAAGAGGAAGTATGCTTATAGCACAGAAAGCAACATTTTTGGAGAAATTAGATTGCAGTGTAAAATAACCCTCAAAAACATATAGGGTTGGAATGAATGGCATATAGGATAAGAAGGATGTAATAGTCTATTGTTAAAAATGATGAGGTAAATCTAATGAAAAAGTTGCATAAAGCTGAAATTTATGAGCTATATCATGTATTAAAAGAGCAAATTCATCAGCATGGGTTTGTGAGTTCATGCCACTTAATAGCATTCTCATCATGAAACAAGCAAAGATCTACTAGTATCACCTAAAAGTAGAATCCAATTTTGAATATTTAACAAGTGGCATTTAAAATATTTTAAAAGGATCATTGTTGGTGAAATTTTTAACATGAATAATGAGATTGCAGGATTTTTTTTTTTTTGGTCTTTTAGAGACAAGTTTTCCATAGGCAGTTCAGGCTGGCCTGGGTCTCACTTTTTTAGCCCAGTCTGGACTCAAACTTGCAATGATCCTCCTACCCCGGCCTCCCAAGTACTGGAATTATAGGTATGCGCCACCACACCCAGACCTTCAGTTGTTGTTTGATGAATCATGAAATTATTGAAATAGTTCTGAATCAAGGCTTTCATGTCAACAGCTTCTGACATGACCAGTTCTGCTGATAATCCACTACTATTATGGACTACACGACTATATATACAGCTACTTTCTCTTATTTCACTCAGAAGAAAGATTTGCACTAATAGTGTTTAGAAAAGGTATCATACCTGCATCTTGTACTCTGAAAGATTACTATGAAGACAACATTATGCATTGTATTAATTATTGTGGCTGTCCTATCATTGCTATTTCTATCTCATTAAAATTATTAAAAATGTGTTTATGATAATAGGGAAAATTAAAACAACATTGTTAATACAGAAAAAGTGCCTATAATCAAAATAATAAAGAAGTATGATGGGTATTTGGAAGAAATAGTGCCATGTGAATGCATAACCTAAAAAAAAGAAGAAAGAAAGAAAGAAAGAAATTGCATTAGTTTAGAAAACAAAAGACAAGCTTAACATGCACCAAAAATAGTTATTAGCAAAATACCTCCCCATCTTTATAAAATCCACTATCTTGTCTCTCCTCTTCTTTCTTTCTTTCTTTCTTTCTTTCTTTCTTTCTTTCTTTCTTTCTTTCTTTCTTTCTTTCTTTCTTTCTTTCTTTCATTCTGCCTGCCTGCCTGTCTGTCTGTCTGTCAGTCTTTCCTTCTTTTTTTTGTCTTTTTGAGACAGAGTCTCAATTCGCAGTTCAGGCAAGCCTTGAGCTCAATTTTTGTATCCTTGGTCTTGAACTTGCACCAATCATCTTGCCTCAGCCTCCCAACTGCTGGGGATACAGGCATGCACCACCATATCCCAGCTCAAATTTTTTCAAACTTACTTCTCATCAGGAAAAATAAAATACAGTGTGTAGTAGCCTATAATTGAACACAGAACAGTACTTGGCAAATGAAGGCTCCCATTGCTTGCTATTCTTAATAGCTAATACAGGTAAGACTTTTAGTGTCATTGTGCTGCTTAGTTACCCCAAACATATTATTTTTCACTATATTAATAAGCCATATTTAACTGCTAATACTTAAGCATTAATTAAGAAAATTAACAGTAATTAGTGATGTAAATTTTGAATCTGAGATGATGCTATAACATACTGTCCATGTGGGGTGGTGAGATAATGACTTTCAGATGGTTCAGTACATACAAACTTTTTTTGCATGCAACATTGTTAAAAACCAAAATCCCTTCGTGCTGTACATATAAGATGTTTACGAAACAACACAAATTTCATTCTCAGAGTTGGGTACCATTTTGAATATATCTCTCTATATAAGGTAAATATTTGAAAATTTTTAAACAGCTCAAAATCTGAAACACATCTTGTATGTAATAAGTCTGACACAGAATATAGATCTGTAACACATACAATAGAATATTGTCTTAGTTACTTTTCTCTCATTGCTGGGACAAATACCCAACACCCAAAGTGAAGGAAGGAGAGGTTTATTTAGCTCACAGTTACTGAAGGATCCAGTACTAGGCTGGATGCAAGGCAGAGACGCACATGGCAGAGAGCAGCAGTTCATGGCGGTGGAACAGCAACAAAATGGCGACAGAGGTAGCCAACCAAACAGGGCAGCAGAGCAACAGCTTAAGTCTGTCTCTCTGTTTCTCTTTATATTACATCAGGTTCTGTGACTTAGCATATCCGCCTTAGGCTACACCCATAATCCCAAAAGTACTTAATACACATAATCCCATGGGTCATGGATCAAGTCTCAAACTCTAGATCAGTAATAAATCACATAATCTCAGTGACTTGTGAGTCAAGTCTCAATCTATAGAAGTCCCCACCCCATGATTTGGAGGGACAACTAGACATAAACCATAACAAATACCATTCAGTCTGTAAAATGAGCTAAACTGAGGGCTAGGGAGATAGCTCAGTAGCACAAGGTCCTCAGTTCTATCCCCGGTATTGGAAAAAAAATGGAACTTAACTGTAAATTATTCCACACCTCATTAACTGGAAAGCATGGTACTATGTGAAATGAAATAAGCTAGAAAAAATGTTGATGTTTTATTTTAATAGTATCCATCGTAACATTCAGATACTATTTATTCTTTAGGGGAAGTACAACTGGGATTATGGGAAGGAGAAAGGAAATAAACAAAGAGAAAAAGATATAGATACATATATATCTATATCTATATCTATACCTATATCTATCTATCTATCTATCTATCTATATATATATATATATATATATATATATATATATATAATGATTTAGTTGGCCTATTCAAAGGAGCAGTTAATGCTTAGATATTTTTTCTGTCTTTTTCAATTTTTTAGAAATTTTTAACCAATTTTGCATCTAGTGACGTGAACCACTAATTTGAAGACAACAATATACAATTTAACAACTGTTATCAAATTCCTGTTATTCTGTTTGGTGAAATTCTGTATTGTTACTAAATTTTTCTCTATTTTCTATTCTTTTAAAAAATAAAAAATGCAAAGAAGTCAACATTATGCTATAAGAATGAAGTATGTTGAATAGGAAAATTTTTAAGGATAGAAAGAACACTTGTTACCAAGAGTAAGAAGGAAAGTAAAATGAGGATTTATTGTTTAATTGGTTCAAATTTTCATTTGGAATAACAAAACATCTTGGGGATATCTATTCATGATTGTTACACAAGAGTATCAAAGTAATTAATGTTACATAATTATAGACTTAATCTTCATTAAACTTGTTTCTTCTATCTATACTTGCCATAATAAAATTATTTTCTGGGAAAAAACAAAACAGGGCAGGGAGATATCTCAGCCATCTAAGCACCTTCCTGGCAAGTAGAACAACTGGGATATATCCCTAACACCACATGCTGTGTCACCTTTCACTCTGGGAGGAACTCTACCAGCCACTCAATATGGGTGTAATGGTACATACCTGGTGCTGGGGAGGCTGAAATGAGTGGACCTCTATGAGTTCAAATTTTGTAGTGAGACCCTGTACCAAGTACATAAATCATTATTTAAAGTTAAAAAAAAAGAAATAATCTAAATCTATGCAACACATGGCATGAAAGAGTGCTGAAGCACTTGTGTTTGTTCTCAACATAAGTAACATTTTCATTGTATATGTACATTTCCATGAACACCTATAGATGCATTTTCCTCTAGAGCATCCTCAAAGAACAACAAAAATTACAAAAATTAAAACCTAAAGATCTGGCTAACCTAGGGGGAAATGCCTGAAATAGGTAATTTCTGTTTTTTGTCAATTTGGTTTGTGTTTGAATTTTCACACAAATACTTTAATATTTGTTTAAAGAATGTTAGATTAAAATAGAAACATTTGTTGATTTTATACTACTTGTCTCTACTTTTCCTTTCCAATTGATATTAACTACTTCGTATACAGGAGATTAGCAAAATTTGCACAAAGATAGATAACTAAATTGCACCACAAGAAAAGAAACCAATCCTGAAAGTTTCTCAAAAAGGTAGCACTGTGCTGTCAGTTCTTGCATCCTACCTTTAAATCCTCCAAATATTACAAGTGTGATAATAACATACATTAACACATATCATTAGATTAGGAGGATTTAAAGAATAATATAACATACACATATATATATCACAATGAAAAATGTTTAGTGTCTGATTATCTAATAAATATGTGGTCATCTCCTTTCCATCCTACCCAGTCAGTACTATGATGGAATTTCTCATATGCTTCCAATATTGTGAATTTTGCTATTCTAACTTTCTAATATATTTTTATATCATAATCTTTAATTCATTATTCAAAAACTAGAATATGTATAGTGGATACATTCCTTCAGGAATAATAATTATTAGATGTTAAGTGCATAATATGTTCATTATGTCATGTGTTCTGAATACACTACATTTTTCTCCCAATATTCCTATTAGATGAACAGCATCATTCGCATATAATACATTAAATATAGAGTGATCCATAAGCTTATCCAAGGTCACATAACTGGTTAATCAGGTCTCTGGTCTCCCTATATGGAACTTTCACAAATGATGTAGAGTTTCATAATCGTGGCTCACTGGCACACATGAAAAAAACAGGCTTTTAACGTAGTGTCAGATACTGATTTAGTTATTGTGCTTTGAACAAAGAAAGCCAACAAACAACAAGCTATTACAGAATCATTCTCACACAGTCAACATATTGTGTTGCTTAAGCTTTCTTATCTTGAAACAAGGACTGATTATTTTTTCATGCTATTAAAGATGGATAGGGAAAACTATTATAAAGGCCCTGCATATTCAGATGATGAATCCTCAGCAGCTTAACCACATATGTAAAACCAGATATCCTCAACACTAGAGCTTCCCCTTTGAAAAGGAATTGACAGGAAAAAGGTAGATGTTAAAAATGGCTCAGTTATAATCATTTGCTGAAGAAATTTTGACAATCACATACAGTGCAGAAGGGCAGACCTTCTTAAGAAAGGTTAAGGTTTCCTTGGAAACTATCAAATGTATTGTTAATATTCCCTAGGAAGTTCCTGGACAAAAGAGACTAAAGAGCTGTAAAGCTATTTTTAAACTATCTTTTGGTTTAGTTATAATCACCTTTCAAAATTCTTTTCTCCTTAAATTTACTTTAATTGCTTAATTAATGGTTATTTGGTGAAGGTTATTGAGCACTGTGTTGAAAGAAAAGTTTTGACTCTAGCTGTCAAATAGAATCAAAGATGTAAATGAACATGATGCTGTTTTGAAAAGATCTGAGAAAACTTAAATGTAAAGGTAGGGTCAACCCCTGAAATGCTCAACCAAAGTTACAATTACGAATGTCTGTCTAAAATTATTTTTAATTATTAATAAAATTATTACATAATTTTATTCTGTAGTTGCAAACTTCATAGTAATTCACTTCTATTAGTTATTCTACATATTAATCTAACAACTTTAGTGATTACCTTCATGGTATGGATGAAAGACTTAAGACCAGATTGAAGCTACATTTTTTCTGTTCATATATGATCAGATAATGATTAACAATATAGATCAGAAACTTAAGAGTTGAAATAATTAATTGTATTATTAGAATTGGTTGTCATATTCCAGATGTTCCTTCAATTATGATTAGGTTATATCCCAAAGACTCTACAACAAATTAAAAATATCGAAAGTCGAATATGTGCATTTATTACAGCCAGCCTACCAAACATTATATTCAGGATAGCTTACTTGCAAGTTTTTTAACCATCAGTTTAGATAATATAACACTATTTCATAATGAAGGTCTGATGATATCATGCACACACAGACAGGCATTTGCAGACATGATGGGGTATGAAACCACAAAACACAGTATCAAAACACAGGAATCATGTCAGTTTACCCTTGTTATTTCTTGGCAGGGTGACACCTACAGTTCATTGCTGCTGCACAGAATCAGGAGATTTTTACATGCCACATAATGCTAGCCTGGCAAAAGATCAAACTTCAAAACTTGGAGTATAGTTTCTACAGAACACACACCACTGTCACATTTCCAATATCTTAATTTTGAAAAACATTAAGTCAAAATGTCATAAATTATACAGACCTGGTGACTCATAGCAGTAAGCCTAGTGTTCAGGAAGCTGCAGCTCAAAGATTATGATTATATAATGGCCAACCTAACCTACATACCTTGTGTTAAAACAATATGTTTTAAAAAGCATCATAAATCAAACCATGATGTCAGGGACCACCTAGACTTGAAATTCCATAAAGTAATACTTGATACTATTCTTTGCACCAAAAAATACAGTGGTAGATAAGATAAATCAATCAACCTCTACACAGAATATGCATATGAGAATATTTAGAGACCTTCTTTTACTAAAATAATTAATGACACTTTTATTCTTTATTACCTTGACTTGATGACATGGATTTCTGCAGTCTAGTCTCAACACTACTAGGAATGGGTAGCTATTTTAAATTTTGTCCTTTAAGAAATGTACTTTAGTCCAGATGGTCTTCTTATTAGTGAATACATTAGATGTGTAGTTAGTTTTCTTAGAAGAATAACTGTTTGTTAACATGAATTCTATTATTTGTTGTCACTGAATACTACCTAGAACATTTTATTGATTTTAAAACTCTTAATACAATTGTAAATTTCTTAGAAAGGTAATAGAAAAAGTAACTTCGATAATACAATTCCAGACTTCTATGTCTTAATGATAGACACCAAACTTAATGTAATATAAAGAAAAACTTAGAGGTAGAAATAAACCTGCAAATGAATTTATGTATTTATGACTAGATTTAAAATTAAAGAAATAGCTTTGAAACACAGTTGTTTTATTTGCAGTTGTTATTATATCTATTCCCTCTGCTTTGTCATACAAATTAACATGAGACTAACTACATGCTGTTTGGTTTAGAACTCTGTCTTTATTTTCTAAAAATAATTTTCAGCCAATTTATTCATCTAGAAATGACCCCTTATAAGACTGCAAAGAATTTTTTCTGTAATTATAAGATTTAGTTAGTTTAAAACTTAACTCCTCTGCAAAGTGTATATTCATTTTAGTAACATTCTGGTGTATTCGGAGTGCTCACAGAGACTAAACTAGAGAAGGTAGCAAAGGAAAGAACTATGCTAGGAATACTTCTCTTAAATTCTTTTTGCTCTTCCTTATTTTTTAAAAACTGGAATCGAAAAATCAATATTCATACTGATTGGGAAAGGGGCTAAAATCACAATAATGTCAATAGCATCAGTCTGAATATACTTTGACTACTCTTAAAAAATTAATCCTATTAATTAGTTTGCACTACAAACAGAAATAACAAGAAAAATACTTCATAATCACAGTCACCAAAATAGTACTGATTGATTTCCATTATTTTCACTCTCTAACCTTGGTAGAGAGAGGACAGCATGGCAGTACCAGTGGAAACAAAGGGAGGGAATATGAAACAGATGATTTGTTTGGTTCCCAAAAAAGTTCTTGTCATTCCCACAAAGTTCGTTTAAAAAATGTGAGTTAGCAGGAAATTCTGCACAGTATTTATCATGTGGCTATGAGAAAGACATGCATAAATTAAGTCTGGGTACTGCATTAGGTCCTCTTTTTTAACAGAAAGCAAGAATTCTTGAAAATGTGGAAGTTTACCAAGTACAAAGCACCTGACAGCACGCCTAGTGCATGCATAGCAATTACAGAAGTGTTAGCTCTTTTTCTACATACTGGTGCACCCAAAAGAACTTGCATTTATTTACCGTCATGCTTTCTATGTCATGTTTCAAATAAGAGAATACATGTGATTAAAATCATGGTAAAAATTAGAAAATATGATGTTGTAGTTATTTATTGTATGTAGAAGGAATAGGAGATCTAGGTAAATAGTTTAATAGATCGTGAATGGCAAATTGTTTAAATGAAAATGGGAAATAAAGAGGAAGAAGTAGTAGAAGGGGCCAATGGAGATAATAGGGAGAGGCTTAAAGTGATTTAAAATAATCAAGCTATTCTATCCATATGTCAATTTCCCAAAGTAGATATGACTATGATGCTTGCAAAGACATACTGAATGTTTTAGATAAATAAAGATGTAATAGCAGAGGAAGAAGAAATCATCCCACCATATTAAGGATGAGTAATTACAACAGAGTTCAAGTGCCAAAGTAAGGGCATATTCCTAAGAGTGGTGTTTCTTGGTCTTATAATATAGTAAATAAATTGTGGCACAGTGATATTTTAAGCATCTATTGCCTGCAGTCATCTTCTGGACAGAAGAGGCCAAGAAGACTTCATCTGAATACATATGTAGTTTTGTGGTATATGGTATTTCAGTCTAGCTACACAGACTGTAGAAGCTATATATCTCAACAAAAGACAGTTAAACTGGAAAAAACTAGTAGTTTATAGAAAAGTAATAAGATAGCTTGGTACTGCATGAGGACCTATCCTAAATATCACGCTTACCTAGCAATTTGAATTTCTGAATACCATGGAATGGCTGAGGGTTAGTAGAGTAGGAACAAGGTAAAAGACACACAAAAAAATATAGAGAATAGAATCACAGGGCAATGAAAATTCCGAAATTTAGGAGCTTATCCCATTTAGCATCAATAGAAAAAGAGACAATCCCAGCACAAAGAAGTAAAAGCAGAATCTGAATCAAGAAAATTATTTACTACTAGAGCTATTATAGGAACAGTACAAGTTTATAGGGTCCTAAATATGATATTGTCTTCTATCACTGAGGAAAAATTGCCCAAGTACCAAAGTGCTCAAGCTTCCGTACTTTCTGACATATTTTCACAATAGTCACATTGCCTGAGGAAAACTGAGACTGCAGCTGTTCTTTGTAACATGAAGTTACCAGCAAGCACATCCAGGTGCACAGGACAGTAACCCATCCAGTCAGTGTTTGCCGATTCCTTATCACTGTGCTTATGCTGCTCTGTCAGGAAAAAGACACTATAATTCATGACATTTGGGTAACAGAAAAGTATACGTAAAATAGGTGTAAAAGGGGAGATGTTTTAAATCCCACATACTAAGAAGGCCATAATTAGCACAGGCACTGGTGTAGAATATCAAGGCTGTACCTCTCCTTGGTGGTTCTATGGTCACTGCCCTTTCTGTCAGTAGATATACCATTGAGGCTTCTGGCATGATGGTGCAAAAGTTCCAAGAAGGGAATGAATAAAGCCCTTCCCTTTATCAAACCAGTCCACCTTTGATAAACGGATGAAATTACAGTGACAATGTAAGATCTATTATGATTCAGCCCTATGATCTAAAATGGGACCATCTTTATCAAGAAGAATTGTTAAATGAATACTATCTGCATTCTGTTACAAAGGCAAAGGAGAAAAAGCAGAACATGATGAGTGAGACAGCGAAAGCAAATCTGTTTCTAAAAGCCAGTCACACCATGTTTGAATGCAAGAGGCAGATGACAGAGTAACTTTCCTCAGATTTTAAAGCACATGTTGTTATCTCCTACCAACTTTATTTCTCACATTGACAAATTTTCTGACAACAAAATCCATAATTGTAACACCTCTTCCTCTTTATAGCATATCAGGGTTAGACATGTAGCTCAGTGGTAGAATACTTGCCTAGCATGCATGAAACCTTAGGTGTAACACCCAGAATCTTTTACAAAATTGAAATGACAACATATTAATTTACAATGAGTCATCCGTGCTCCCATATTATTAATGTACAGCACCTAAAACTAACAAGTTACCAGTTAATTAATCAAATACTAGTTAAGTGCATATTCTACAGTGCATACTATGCTTTGTAAAGGAAATAAACAATATATTCTTTTTTCCCCTTATAGTCTAGTAATACTTATAGTGGTCTGCTTGGGAAAGGGATTATAACATTGCTTTTCTTTGTAGGAGCTATAGGAGATGAATATTCACCAGGTATATCCCAAAAAAAAACATGTGGTCGATAATTGTTAACTGTTAAAAGTATAAAAATCCCAGAGAAATAAAAGATGTGGAAAACATAAAAACCCAAAAGACTTACCCTGTTATTACAAATTAATGAGACTGGCTTTATTGGGTTTATGTTGCTGGTAAATTGTCTCTGAAATAAATGTAATAATGGTCTTTAAAATAGTTGAACTATAGCAAAATCATTTTAAATGTTTATCTCAGCCTAATTAGTTTTAATAAAATACTCAGGTAGATATAGAAGTTATGGTACATTTGTCACCAAAACAATATTGCTACAATATTGTACTCAGTCTTTAAAAAATAATTCTCTACTGATGGTTTCATTATAGCTTGAAATGAAATCACGTAGAACTTGGAACTAAGACGAAAAAACCTTTTCCTGTGGATTTGGGATCCAACTCCACCCTGTGTACCTTTAAATACAGCCAAGCCAAGGCTTTGAATCAGGAATATTATAAAGGATCAAAGACTGAAAATTTTAGTGCAAGCAAATGTTTGTTCATAATATTTACCTTTATTGGCATTATAACATAGATGAGGAAAAACATAGAGGAAGAAGCTTGTACTGATGAGATATCTCAGTTTAGCTTTTAAGTCTGAGGATATCAAAGTGGGCAAGAAATTTGCTATACGGCAACTTCCATCAGGAAAATGTCACATGCGCATGTGATTGCTTATTAGAAATCATGAATGAAATGATCTTGCATCATTTCAAATAAACATGCCTTAAAATGTCTATGCAAGCAATCCCTCGAAGACAATATCAAAATGAAGTTATTCTAATAAAGATAGTACTTCTAATGCTAATTTTTATTGTAGAAATAAGGTGAAAATTATACAAAGTACATAGACAGTTGTAATAATATAATAAAATTTCTATGTTGTCTTGGTGAATAAATATAGTTTTATGTTTAAATCTTTAAAATATACATATTTATAATTTCAGTTAATGAAGGGTAGCATCTGATAATATTATAAAAAATATAGGAACAATTCATTGGTCAGGAAGTCCTCATTGTTTGATTAGGAAAGGAAGATTTAACCTAAGTAATTTTGAATTACAGCACCATTTCAGGAACAACAGTATAAGTTTAGAGGTTGCTGTACTATGATTTCATTATTGTTGCTGTTATTATTTTAATTGATATATAATAGTTATAAATATTTATAGATATAGTGATAATTCACTATATGAACGTGATGCATAATTTTACTATAAGGGAAATTAGAATGCCTTCTTAAATATCTATCATTTCTTTGTGTTGGGAACATTCCACATATTCCTAGATATTTTAAAATGCACAATAAATCAATGTTAATTATGGTCACTCTATTGTACTAATTAACACACTTATAATAGCAGTGTTGTTATGTGTTCTTTCCTAAAACTGTTATGATTATAATGACAAGTGCATACGTACGAAAATCTCAAGTATGCTTAGTATTGGGATAAATGGTACATGTCTAAGGAACAACATAATAATCAATAGTTTATAAGTATCTCTCCCTTTAGGAAAGGAAAGTAACTGGTGATGTCAAAGTTCTTACTGTTTTTTTAATGCCTACAGTTATGAAACTAAATGCTGTGATAAACTCCAAGTGTTATGATGGCAAAATTAATATTCAGTACATCTTTTGCCAAATTATTTTTTAAATCTCTCTGTCTCTCTCTCTGTCTCTCTCTGTCTCTGTCTCTCTCTCTCTCTCTCTCTCTCTCTCTCTCTCTCTCCTATAATACTAAAAACAGTTTGCTGATTAGAAATTTAGTCAAATTACAAGTTTCTAGCTCTTAGGAAAAAATACCACTTTTAATTTGTATTTACTTCCCCAATAAAAATGTGGATATAATAGTCTGTAACAAGATGCTTAAAAAGTCGATTTTGTTCTTCACCAACCATAGAAGTTCCACTTCTAATTATCTCATGATAATCAAATTCAAATTCACCAGATTAAATGAAAAGGAGAGTACATATTTAACTGTGTGGTAAATTTAGCAATGTACAATCAAATCCCACATAATTAATCTAAGAGTAGAAAATGAAGTCATATGCCTTGTTCAAGATGTCAGAAGAGAATGAAAAAGAAGCATATATCTAAAAGGAAGAAAAAAGTACCAACTAACTGGGGCAACCTTATATTTATAGTCTTTATTTTCAATTTGTTTTGTAATGTTTTATGCCTCTAGTCACTGAGACAATAGTCCTTATATGCAACTATTTTCTAATGAGTAATACTGAACAGATATAAACTATGTCACTTCAAACCTGAGTCATGTCTCAAAAAGGTGCCATACTGTTTTCTCAAAGACACTAAAATAAAAGGAAAACACAAATATATTCTAAGTCAGTAAACTATAAATCGACAAAATCAAACCAGTGCTGCACTAGTATATGGATTAATTTGGCCTTTTCATTTTGATTTTTTTATATTTTTTATACTTTTATTAAGAAATAACAATGCTACAATTTCAAAACATGTTAGTAGTACATTCCCAGTAATTGACATAATGCATATAGTTGTCCTTCTAGTAGTTACTCAGAACACAGGATGTAGACATGATACTTTTTTCTAATTACTATTGATATGGGAAATTTCTTCTCTTTTTTTTTTTTTTTTTTTTTTTGTGGGACCAGGGTTCGAACTCACGACCTTGCACTTGCCCAGCAGGCACTTGTGCCTCGGAGCTATCTCCCCAGCCCTGAAATTTCTTCTCAATGAACTAAGAGAAAGTAGTTGTATACATAGCCCATTATTCCATAATTGTAGTGGTTTATTGGTAGAACTGACAAGGTCGGAAGCTGTTGATTTAAGCCTGTTACAGCTCAACATACAAATCTAGATTCTTTTAATGCTTTGTCTTTAAACTTTTCTGCTGGGTGATTAAGGGCAAGTTAAAATAAGACCTGTATAACAGAACATTTAAATTTTGTATCTCCCAAGATCACTCAAAATCCATCCGGATTTACCTTGAAACCATGTAGAGTACTTTTTAGCACTGCTGTCATGCTCAGATGACTGAATGAGTGACGGTCATTGCTTGACAACTTTGCTGTCTAGAAAAGACTGATAACATGTTTTCTCTCTAGGTGATGCTTCTTCGGCACACTATACATTGTCAATACCTTTCCTCTGTCGCACCATATTCTCCTAGAACACAAAATTTGTGTTGTAGGTTGTTACAGCACACAGATTCTGTTATGTCCTGAGTCCTCAATCATCTTGAAGGGATAGGACCAAAATAATGGCTGTCCTTGCAGCGCTTCTTTTTCTCTAATTTTAGATCTGTAAATTTACATTCTTAACCCTCCAGAAGAGAAGCTTAGTGAACCTATTACTCTATAACATCGGTTCTTGAGCTTAACATCACTGAATTTCTGAATATCAAACTTCTTCTACATAACTTGAAATTAGTATTATCCATCAATCATTGATATTTGAATAAATCTATAGACTGTGATAAAAGCAGTTACACATTTTACATAGAAATTTAGAAACCTAAGCATATACAAAATTATCGCTAGTGAATTCTATGGCATTTTTCCTTATCTCTCATTCTCTTATAATACCATGTTTTGCTTTCTCATAAAACAACCATTTACTTGAGAGAGAGTATAGCAATAATTGAAATTACATTAGAAGCAGCACACATCTAAAAGACCAGAATGACAGGCATTCCAAGCATAGTTTTAATATTACACATTGCTATCCTCAGTGTGAAAAAAATGTTGGAGGTTCTTAGGACCATTGTCTAGTTCATTCTGTCTATATAAGTGCATGGTTTTCCTCTTGCCGTGTTTCCTGTCTTTTCAGGCTGCAATCACTTCATTTCGTTTAACCCTTAAATTCTTGATTTCCATTCAGCTGTATTATGCTTTTCCATTTTTCACTTCTTCTGAGCTCTTGAACTGGGGAGACTATATGATATTTACACATGTAAGTCTTGTTTATTTCACTTATGAGTATATCTTCTAGACACATCAACTGATATATGAAATTATCTAGTTTCTCATTCTTTACAGCTGAGTAATATTCCATTATATAAAAATAGCACAACTTTTTCAACCATTCTTCAGATGATGGACAATTTTTGTTGTTTCCAAGTTTTGGCTATCACAAATTGTGCTGGTATAAAGATAGATGCCCAGATATCACTCTGATATGATGTTTTAATTTGTACTGGGAAAATTCCCCTTAGGGGGATAGCTGGATTGAATTTGATTTCTAATTCTAGATTTTTAAGGAGTCTCCACACTGCTTTCCATAAAGGTTGCACTAGTCTGCATTCTCACAAGTCATGGAGAAGGGTTCCTTTTTTTCCCCACAGCCTCTCCAACATTTGTTGTTGGTTAATTTCTTTATGATAGCCATTTTTCTGGGGTGAGATGTTATCTAGGTGATATTTTAATTTGTATTTCATGAATAGCTACTGATGTGCAGCATTTCTTCATGTATTTATAGGCTTGTTCAATTTCTTTCTTTGAGAAATGTGTGATCATCTTGAATCGACATTTCTGTATTCTGTCTTTGAAGGATGGGACTCTAAATGTTTTTTAGTACTTTCTAAATTCTAGAAAGAACTTTTCTTGAATATTTAGTAATTTTTTTCAAAATTTATGGTTTGTCTTTTCCCTGAATTTTTAATTTCTTTTGACTTGCAAAGACTTCTCAGCTGGTGGACGTCCCAGTTGTTAATTATTTCAAGTGTAAAACATACCTTTTGATCTTAGTCCACACATCATTTACCTACCCTGAAATCTTCAAGATTTCCTCCCACTTTCTCTTCCAGGAGAATTAATGTCTCTGTTTTAACAATTAGATCTTTAGTCCATTTTGACTTTAGTTTAGTGCATGTTGATAAACATGGGTTCAATTTTAGTTTTTGCCATGTGGAGTGCCAGTTTTTCCAGCATCATTTGTTAAAGAGGCTATCTTTCTTCCAGTAAACATGTTTGGCCCCTTTGTCTAAGATAAGGTGTCAGATTATGATTGTAGTTGTTTCTGAATCTTCTAATCTGTTCTGCTGATCCTCAGGTCTACTTTTTGGCAATACTATTTTGATTTTATTACAGTCGCTTTGTAGTATAATTTCAAGTTAGGAATTGTAATGCCTCCTGCCTTATCTTTGCTGCCCAGTATTGTCTTTGCTATTCTAGCTTTTTTTTCTTTCAAAACACAAATGTATACTTCCAAGATAAGTTCTAGAGATCTACTACACAATACATTCTGTAGAAATATATGTATAAAATGTCAGTAATGGGTAGATTTATGCTGTGTTTACTGTGCAGGTAAATGGAAAAACAGATACTTTTGCAGTGAGTCCCCAATGTAACTCTCATACATTAAGCCCCCTTATACACATGGTGTCTACCCTGGTACAGGTCAGTCTAGTTAACCCAACCAAACCACTACTAAGTGGTGCAGCCAACTCTTGGCCTCCCAGGTCCATGACTGCTATCTTTAACAAGTCCTCTATGACCAACTAGAATGTTTCATTACCAGCGTTTTAAGATTTTCCAGCCAATCTGCCCTTCTCTGGTTCCAG